>JAMYXO010000718.1:0-39113 GCA_033310375.1 Conus canariensis
ACTGTTGATTTTGAAAGTTGTGAAGTGGACTATTACTATGTGTGATTGACAGTCCAAGGATTAGTTACAAATATGTTTTATACCACGATGTGGGATCCATGTCATGACGAACGTTTGTAAAGGCTCATTGTGCAACGTTGTTTCCACATAAGTTTGGTATATCTGCCTCCCTCCTCACTCCATTTCCCCCAGCCCTCACCCCTACCCCGTTCCCCCATCCCATTCCTCCATAGTCCGCTTTTTTGTGAATGGGCCTAAATAGTCTAAACAACATTAAAGTATTGGCATTCGTATTCTCTCTCTCTCTCTCTCTCTCTCTCTCTCTCTCTCTCTCTCTCTCTCTCTCTCTCTCTCTCTTTCTCTGTGTGTCTGTGTGTCTGTCTGAAAAGTCACAAATTGAATACATAAGCAAATTATTACCTACATACCTAAATAAATGCCTTAATAAATAAAGAAATAATAAATAAATATATAAAGGAAAAGATAAATAAGTACATAAGTATATACGTAAATAAATCAATGAGAAAAAACAAGGAATATTTCATATAGCATAAAGATTTTGGTGAATTATTAAAACTTCATTGAGGATAACATAGACGTTGTCACAATTATACCACTAGAGTACATAATGAAAAAAATACGGAAAGAAAGAAAGTAAGAAGAAAGAAAGAAAGAAAGAAAGAAAGGAAGGAAGGAAGGAGGGAGGGAAGGAAAAGAACCAAAAAAGCAAGAGAGATAAATAAAATGGAAAACAAAACGCCGAAGTCTGCACGGTGGGTAAGTGAAAAAAGAATTCATTAATTACTGAATTAGTTAGTTAGTTAGGTCTATTATTCTGAATTTATAATCATCTTCTCATAACGTCTTCAAGGCACATCAATCCTCCCTGTCTTACATTTCGTTCTTATTTCTTTCTTTATCTTCCTATTTCCATCTCTTCTTTGTTTTTTTTTTTTTTGTACTCTATTCATTTATTCTGTTTATTTTCTTATATATGTATGTATATACACACTCCTTGATTAAAAAAAAAAGACAATTACAAAGTTAGAGACACACAGAAAGAGACTCTTTACTACTTGTAATCTGGTAGAAGCAACAAAACCCCCCCCTATTCTCATGAACTAACTAATTAATTAAATAGCTAACTAAGTAACTAATTAAATAGCTAACTAACTACCTTACTTACTACTTATCTAACTAACTAATTAACTGTTCTTCACATTTTGTTTTGTTCTTCACATTTTGTTTTGTTCTTCACATTTTTTTCTTTGCTCGGCCAGGATTCGAACCGCAGCTTTTGGATGGGTGGGCGTCTGAAGGCGTGCCTTTTCAGACGGATGTCTTACCCCACTGCTAAGAGACACCTACTGTACATTGAGAAATTTATGCCTTATGAAGTTCACTTTTGTTCCTCCCTAACCAGCACTAACCAGCAGCTAGTTCAAATATTCAGTTGTCTCCTACACAAGTCTGTTCGTATGCCTGTTAGGAGTCTCCTGGCAACGTTAGAAAGTATGCTGGACTCAGCACTGCAGAACATGACGCTATCCCCGTTCAAAACGGAAGGCAAAAGAAACAACATTGTCGTCGTCCTGAGGTTCAATACTATAACCGATTATTCCCTGTTACGTTACTACCACAGTGTCCATGCTGTGTATCGCAAATAGTGCCCCCTCCAGGTAATCAGGGACAACACTGTGATACACAGAAGAAGCCAAGGGTAGGCAAGGCAGCCTTTTCATCTCTATCTGGTTTATTTTTGCCAACTGTGCCCAGTTTGTTCTATGCTGCTGATGCTGACAGTGAAAAAATGGTTTTTACTGATAAACATGTAGCTGACAATGATCATCGTTTGCCTGCTTGTGTTTGCCAGTCTTTGTATGGCACTCAAAACAATGAACGGCATATCAAAATGAAACTGTGTGGCGCCAGTATACAGTTACTGATATTGTGCAATGACTCTGAGAAAAGGTGCATAGCAGAAGCAGATTTGCATATGACTGTTAGTGTGAAAAATACTGAAGGCTATGAACAGGAAAACAATACAACCAAACGTGATTCAAAATCGATGTATTTGTGGCACATACAGGGCCTAGCTTACTACAGAAGGTGATGTGCAGCAGCACACAGAATCTTGTCAACAAAACATTCACACACAAATAATGGCAACTATTGTGGAAAGAGGGAAGACCTTGGTCAATCTCCTCCATGTTTGTGGCCAAGTTCAACACATCATTTGTACCTGGAGCAAAGATGTTGTGAAAGGAAATCCTCACTAGGACCCATCGTGACTGTTGATTTTGAAAGTTGTGAAGTAGACTATTACTATGTGTGATTGACAGTCCAAGGATTAGTTACTAATATGTTTAATACCACGATGTGTGATCTATGTCATGACGAACGTTTGTAAAGGCTCATTGTACAACGTTGTTTCCACATAAGTTTGGTATATCTGTCTCCCTCCTCACTCCATTTCCCCCAGCCCTCACCCCTACCCCGTTCCCCCATCCCATTCCTCCATAGTCCGCTTTTTTGTGAATGGGCCTAAATAGTCTAAACAACATTAAAGTATTGGCATTCGTATTCTCTCTCTCTCTCTCTCTCTCTCTCTCTCTCTCTCTCTCTCTCTCTCTCTCTCTCTCTCTCTCTCTTTCTCTGTGTGTCTGTGTGTCTGTCTGAAAAGTCACAAATTGAATACATAAGCAAATTATTACCTACATACCTAAATAAATGCCTTAATAAATAAAGAAATAATAAATAAATATATAAAGGAAAAGATAAATAAGTACATAAGTATATACGTAAATAAATCAATGAGAAAAAACAAGGAATATTTCATGTAGCATAAAGATTTTGGTGAATTATTAAAACTTCATTGAGGATAACATAGACGTTGTCACAATTATACCACTAGAGTACATAATGAAAAAAATACGGAAAGAAAGAAAGTAAGAAAGAAAGAAAGAAAGAAAGGAAGGAAGGAGGGAAGGAGGGAGGGAGGGAAGGAAAAGAACCAAAAAAGCAAGAGAGATAAACAAAATGGAAAACAAAACGCCGAAGTCTGCACGGTGGGTAAGTGAAAAAAGAATTCATTAATTACTGAATTAGTTAGTTAGTTAGGTCTATTATTCTGAATTTATAATCATCTTCTCATAACGTCTTCATGGCACATCAATCCTCCCTGTCTTACATTTCGTTCTTATTTCTTTCTTTATCTTCCTATTTCCATCTCTTCTTTGTTGTTGTTTTTTTTGTACTCTATTCATTTATTCTGTTTATTTTCTTATATATGTATGTATATACACATTCCTTGATTAAAAAAAAAAGAAGACAATTACAAAGTTAGAGACACACAGAAAGAGACTCTTTACTACTTGTAATCTGGTAGAAGCAACAAAAAAACCCTATTCTCATGAACTAACTAATTAATTAAACAGCTAACTAAGTAACTAATTAAATAGCTAACTAACTAACTAACTACCTTACTTACTACTTATATAACTAACTAATTAACTGTTCTTCACATTTTGTTTTGTTCTTCACATTTTGTTTCGTTCTTCACATTTTTTTCTTTGCTCGGCCAGGATTCGAACCCGCAGCTTTTGGATGGGTGGGCGTCTGAAGGCGTGCCTTTTCAGACGGATGTCTTACCCCACTGCTAAGAGACACCTACTGTACATTGAGAAATTTATGCCTTATGAAGTTCACTTTTGTTCCTCCCTAACCAGCACTAACCAGCAGCTAGTTCAAATATTCAGTTGTTTCCTACACAAGTCTGTTCGTATGCCTGTTAGGAGTCTCCTGGCAACTTTAGAAAGTATGCTGAACTCAGCACTGCAGAACATGACGCTATCCCCGTTCAAAACGGAAGGCAAAAGAAACAACATTGTCGTCGTCCTGAGGTTCAATACTATAACCCATTATTCCCTGTCACATTACTACCACAGTGTCCATGCTGTGTATCGCAAAAAGTGCCCCCTCCAGGTAATCAGGGACAACACTGTGATACACAGAAGAAGCCAAGGGTAGGCAAGGCAGCCTTTTCATCTCTATCTGGTTTATTTTTGCCAACTGTGCCCAGTTTGTTCTATGCTGCTGATGCTGACAGTGAAAAAATGGTTTTTACTGATAAATATGTAGCTGACAATGATCATCGTTTGCCTGCTTGTGTTTGCCAGTCTTTGTATGGCACTCAGAACAATGAACGGCATATCAAAATGAAACTGTGTGGCGCCAGTACACAGTTACTGATATTGTGCAATGACTCTGAGAAAAAGTGCATAGCAGAAGCAGATTTGCATATGACTGTTAGTGTGAAAAATACTGAAGGCTATGAACAGGAAAACAATACAACCAAACGTGATTCAAAATCGATGTATTTGTGGCACAGACAGGGCCTAGCTTACTACAGAAGGTGATGTGCAGCAGCACACAGAATCTTGTCAACAAAACATTCACACACAAATAATGGCAACTATTGTGGAAAGAGGGAAGACCTTGGTCAATCTCCTCCATGTTTGTGGCCAAGTTCAACACATCATTTGTACCTGGAGCAAAGATGTTGTGAAAGGAAATCCTCACTAGGACCCATCGTGACTGTTGATTTTGAAAGTTGTGAAGTAGACTATTACTATGTGTGATTGACAGTCCAAGGATTAGTTACAAATATGTTTTATACCACGATGTGGGATCCATGTCATGACGAACGTTTGTAAAGGCTCATTGTGCAACGTTGTTTCCACATAAGTTTGGTATACCAGTCAAGAGCCTTGGAAGATGGTATGATGATACGCTGAAAGAGACACAAAGAGCAAAAGAAACCAAGCAGATGGCGGAGGAAGGCTTGGAGACCATTGACCAGTGTGGGCTCCCTGGCAAATACAAGGTCTGGTGTCTGCAGTTCATGCTGATACCAAAGCTGCTATGGCCTCTGATGATATACGACATCTGCACCAGCATAGTGGAGGCAATGGAAGCCAAAATCAACAAGTTCACAAGGAAATGGCTTGGTGTCCCACCCTGTCTGACTGACATAGCGCTGTACTGTCGCCAAGCAAAGCTGAAACTACCCCTGAAATCCATCCTGGAGGAATACAAAGCAGGGAAGATCAGACTTCAAAGCATGCTGGAGGACTCAGGAGACAAGGTGGTAGAAGCAATTAAGCCCCAGCTGAAGACAGGCAGAAAATGGAAAGTTCAAGAGGCGATGGATTCTGCAAAAGAAAGTCTCAAGATCAGAGAAATAACAGGACACACACAGACCAACAGACAGGGACTGGGGGTGACCAAAACTGAATGGTGGTCAAAGGCCAAAGGAAAAGCCAAAAGAGACATGATGATTCAGGAGATGAGAAAAGAAGAAGACCAAAAAAGGCTCCAAAAAGCAGTCCAGCAGAGCCAGCAAGGGCAATGGACAACGTGGGAGAATGCACTCCAAAGAAGTCTCACTTGGAATGACATTTGGCACATGGCCCCTCTCAGGATCAGCTTCATTCTCAGATCTGCATATGACCTTCTGCCCTCAAATGCAAACCTGGTGAAGTGGGGGAAAACAGACGATCCTGCATGCCCCCTCTGCCATGAAAAACAAACAGTGGAGCATGTCCTAAGCTCATGTAAAGTAGCCCTGGCTCAAGGAAGGTACACATGGAGGCACAACCAAGTGCTCAAAGAAATTGTACAAGTAGTCTGGGCTAGTACCAACACCACAAAAGGGAAAATCAGGACTCCAAAAGCACCCGCAACATTCTTCACGGCAGGAGGCAGCAAATCATGGCCAAGAACAACAGTGCCACTCGAAACATGCAGGCAGAGTCTGCTGGACGAGACAGATGACTGGGAGTGCACTGCAGACCTCCCAGAATGGAAGAGTCACCCAGAGATCATCAGCAAGAGTGGCATGAGACCAGACATAGTAGTCCACTCTAAGTCAACCAAGCAGCTGATCATGATCGAGCTCACGGTGCCATATGAGAACAGAATGGAGGCAGCTCAAATCTACAAGACTGAAAAGTATGCTGATCTGGCAAACAGCCTGAGGAGAGAAGGCTATCAGGTCAAAGTCCTCACTGCAGAAATTGGAGCTAGGGGGTTTGTAGGAACGTCTGCATACAGCCTCATGAAACAGCTCTCAGTTGCAGGGAAGGAAAAAACCAGAGCCCTGAAAGCAATGGCAGAAGCGGCAGAGAGGTGTTCAAGCTGGATCTGGTCAAGGAGGAACAAAAGTGAACTTCATAAGGCTTAATTTCCCTACAAATATCAGGTGTCCCTGTGGCTCAGTGGTTAAAGCGCGAGTCATTAAGTGGAAAATGAGCATGTCCAGAGGGTCATGGGTTCGAATCCCAGCCATGGCTCGTCCCAAGATGGGAAAAAAAGGGGCAGCAGAGGGACATCCGGAGTCATGAACCGGGTGTGGCCCAACCCCCCTAGAGTGTCAGGAGATAAGGGCCGAAACACTTGCTTGAAGGGGGCTTCTCTTCTGAGGACTCTCTGCTGCCACGCTCTCCACGAGTTTCTTTCTACTATCTGCCTCCCTCCTCACTCCATTTCCCCCAGCCCTCACCCCTACCCCGTTCCCCCATCCCATTCCTCCATAGTCCGCTTTTTTGTGAATGGGCCTAAATAGTCTAAACAACATTAAAGTATTGGCATTCGTATTCTCTCTCTCTCTCTCTCTCTCTCTCTCTCTCTCTCTCTCTCTCTCTCTCTCTCTCTCTCTCTCTCTCTCTTTCTCTGTGTGTCTGTGTGTCTGTCTGAAAAGTCACAAATTGAATACATAAGCAAATTATTACCTACATACCTAAATAAATGCCTTAATAAATAAAGAAATAATAAATAAATATATAAAGGAAAAGATAAATAAGTACATAAGTATATACGTAAATAAATCAATGAGAAAAAACAAGGAATATTTCATGTAGCATAAAGATTTTGGTGAATTATTAAAACTTCATTGAGGATAACATAGACGTTGTCACAATTATACCACTAGAGTACATAATGAAAAAAATACGGAAAGAAAGAAAGTAAGAAAGAAAGAAAGAAAGGAAGGAAGGAGGGAAGGAGGGAGGGAGGGAAGGAAAAGAACCAAAAAAGCAAGAGAGATAAACAAAATGGAAAACAAAACGCCGAAGTCTGCACGGTGGGTAAGTGAAAAAAGAATTCATTAATTACTGAATTAGTTAGTTAGTTAGGTCTATTATTCTGAATTTATAATCATCTTCTCATAACGTCTTCATGGCACATCAATCCTCCCTGTCTTACATTTCGTTCTTATTTCTTTCTTTATCTTCCTATTTCCATCTCTTCTTTGTTGTTGCTTTTTTTGTACTCTATTCATTTATTCTGTTTATTTTCTTATATATGTATGTATATACACACTCCTTGATTAAAAAAAAAGACAATTACAAAGTTAGAGACACACAGAAAGAGACTCTGTACTACTTGTAATCTGGTAGAAGCAACAAAAAAACCCTATTCTCATGAACTAACTAATTAATTAAATAGCTAACTAAGTAACTAATTAAATAGCTAACTAACTAACTAACTACCTTACTTACTACTTATCTAACTAACTAATTAACTGTTCTTCACATTTTGTTTTGTTCTTCACATTTTGTTTCGTTCTTCACATTTTTTTCTTTGCTCGGCCAGGATTCGAACCCGCAGCTTTTGGATGGGTGGGCGTCTGAAGGCGTGCCTTTTCAGACGGATGTCTTACCCCACTGCTAAGAGACACCTACTGTACATTGAGAAATTTATGCCTTATGAAGTTCACTTTTGTTCCTCCCTAACCAGCACTAACCAGCAGCTAGTTCAAATATTCAGTTGTCTCCTACACAAGTCTGTTCGTATGCCTGTTAGGAGTAGAGAACTATAAAATAGGCATTCTGGCTCACCCACCTCCGCCAGCTCCAACCGGCTGAAGCCGGTTTCGCTGTTGCTCCGCCGGCTTACCCAGAATGCCTATTTTATAGTTCTCTAATAGTAAACACTTTACAAACATACATAATGTGTAGGATTATCTGTTTTTAACACTAATTTAGAAAACTTTTGAGACTTAAGTTTTTGCTTAATCCTTCGTTTTTCTTGATCGTCTTCAATAACATCATTTTCACGCATACATTCATCAAATGCGTCTCTGTCTTTCATGTGAAATAAAACTACAGTCTTTAACTGTTCTCTGAAGTCTTTTAAAACTGAGTTATATTTTTGACATAAAATCCACACACTTATCCCAGCATGTCTTCCACTGAAAGCCAGTTTTGATAAAGTGTTTCTCTTTTTAACTATGTCTCTTTCTGCTGAACAGTCATCTATAATAAATAGTGTCTGAGTTCCCTCAAACAGTTTAAAAAAATGTTCTAAACACTCACTCAGTTTATTGCTAGGGTCAACTAAATAGATTTCATCATCCGTCCATATAAACCTTCTGTCGTGATATGCTTTGTTCCATTTGAGTGTTGGACAGAAAATTACAATATGATCAAAATTATAACGATAAACTGTTTGTAATAGGTCGAGGACAAATATTGTTTTTCCACAACCAGTCTGTCCACAAATCAATGAACAATGAGGGGTTTTTATCATAAAGTTTAACATCGGCATTGACACCAAAGTTGTCTGCTCCATAGTTTTAAAACAGAATTTAATCTAATCCAGTTATTGTTTTTATCATACTCTCTGTCAAAACTTGTTCAGTATAATAAAACCCTATAAGGCCCAAATGTGTAAGATTAATCCAGTTCAGTTCTGTAAGATCGTTTCTATTTAAACTAATATCAATTTTGTTGCTTGTTGTTATGACCTTAATATCCTCGCCATTGTAAAGAACAACGACAGTAACTTTAAGTTTGTCAACGTCTAAGTTTTGCCAGCTAATAAGAATTCCTTTCATAAGATTGTCACTGACGCCCAGAGCTCCATTTCTCGCCTCATCTTTTAAGACAGAAATTTTAAATATCATTGTGAACGTGTCTCCTAATTTTGTGCGTGGAATGAACTGTAATTTTGTAGAAGCTTTCTTTAAAACCGATTCTCTTCTGTGGAGGATGTACTGTTTGTCCCCAAACGGCTTTATTTCGATCTCTTTCCGACTGTTGTCCTCTGGCATAAGACTTACATGTAAAGGGCCAGAGTTCAATGCTTTTCTGAAACTTTTTTGACGGTCAAAAAATGTAAATGGGCTTAAGAATTCAAATTTTATGTCCCATTCTAAATATGGTTCTAAGTGCCATTTGTTGTCAGTTTTTCGAACTATTTTATATTCATACTGACCCGCATTATTTGCTTCTACATTGCGTAGTTGTTCTAGTTTAGGAAACCTTTTGTTGTCGTCAACCTCTTTGCGCTTATAATAACCATCGTTAGTGTACTCAAAACCATACAAAGTGCCTATCTCACCGTTCTGTTCAAAGTCCTCAACGTCTGCAAGGTCTTTTAATTCTAAAGTTACACACCTCTCAGGCGCTAATGTAACTCCTGATTCTTCTGGCCCACGTGACATTATTTTTTAGTACACCTTATTATTTTATTTCCAAAACAATGTGCAGGCTGTCACATTTGACGACTTTTCCTGTTTGGTCTTTGATTTTTATATTAAATGATCTGACCCTCCCACAAGCTAATCTTTTAAACTGTAAATTAGGGAATTGTATAATTTCATAATCGCAATATGCAGCTTTCCCTGATGGAAGAGCTCTTAAAACAGTTGAGGGCTTTCCATCATATAAGTTTTCATCAGTGCTCAGCTCGTCCAAATGAACATAGAGTAATGAATGTAATGCAAGATCGAGCGGATATTCTCCCTCATAAGTAGTTTCGTCTGGTGCAACTCTAAATTCATGAATGGCATAATTGTCAGTTGCAAAGCCTAACATTTTAGCTAGCTCTCCATCAAAAAGGTAACTTACTTCTTCTTCTTCAGGTTTGAATGTCAACATTATTTTCAAATTTGCATTGTTAAGTTTGAGAGTAATGTCGAAGTTACTCATTGCTTCTTTCAGCGAGCAAAACCCGTAATAACCATCAGGTATGGTTAACTGGCTAACTAAGTTTCCTCTATTATCAAATTTTGTAATCTTATTATTCTTCTTGGATTTAGTTATATTAAACCATACGACTTTGTAAAAAATTTCATGGAGTGCGACCCTTTGGGTTCCGCATTCATTATCAATAGCATATTCTAAAAACGAAGGACTGTCTTGAGTTGTTATTGTTACAAACATTTTTAAAACAAATTTAAAAATGAGTGCATTCAAATATACTAATGCAAAATATTCTGTTGGGCCGCACTACAGTCCTAAAAATATAACAACTGACACCCTTGACATTTCTGTGACTCAGTCTGACGCCTTTCAAGTAAAGGTTAGTACTCCATTGGATCGTTATCTTAACCCTCCTATTAAAAACGACTACATCCCGAAAGTGTGGTTCAGTCATCCGATGCAGTTTTATCAGAACCAGTTAAACTTTGCTGTGTTTTGTGCATCAACTGGGTGTGGAGTGTCGTATGCTGATCATTTAAATCATCCTGATCCTTTGGTGAGGTCAGTGTATAGATTTCATTTCTATTACACCTTCAGACGTATTTTATCTGAACTGCAAGCGCCATTACCAAATGACAAAACGTTTAATCCATTCAGCAACAGAATAGATTACAAGGCTTTTGAAAGGATATGTAACGAATTTGATATTGACCCAAAGACAGACTTTAGACAAAAGTTGGATCTTAATCATGGTTTAGGCACTCTTTATTATTGGGGCGTGCACAGAAAGTATAACTATGATTGGAATCCTCCTTACACATCTTTCTCTTCAGGCACAACTGTTCACCTCGGGTCCATAGAGCAAGAGCATAAAACAGCATGGACAACATTTATTTTGGATACTTCTAAGGGTCTAACAAAAGCGGGAATAGAACGAATAAACGACTCTATTCGTACTTATGTTTGGTGTTTGCTAGGTTCGCAAGCACAAACGAGATCAAACATAATTGATCCTTCTACTGGCTTTGACGCACAAAAACAGTATTTAGCAAATTTAGAGGATTCTATTAATTCTGCAATTGATTTGTCTTCAAGTATTAAAAGGTACCAAAATGTTTTGCAATACGCAAGATCGAAAGTAGACTTTGCTGTTGGCACTGGTTTATACATGCTGCCTTCTGACCTCAGACTCCAGATAGGAACAATAATAAACTATAATAATGAAATCCTTGTGGCTGGTAAAGAAGAGAAGGTCGGAAAAAACGACATAAATTCTAAGCCAGCAATAGCAATAAAAAAAGAAGCCCCACCAATCCCCGAGCCCCCCAAACCCCCCTCAAAACCCCATTCAATCCCTGTGGTCCCAAGAAATAATGACCATGAATATGAAAAGACGGCACTTGTTATTGGATTAACTGCCCTAGGATTACTTGGTCTTTATCTTACTATAAAGTAACCCAACTATTAAGACAACTAATGCCCATAAGTGCTCAGCCATAAAGCCAACTACTTTACTTGCGGCAGACAAAAGCCAGCTAACGATCCCTCCTATTATACCAGGCAAAGAGTCTATTGCCTTACTGGCTAATTTTTTTAGTAAGTTTGCAAGGTGATCGAGTTGTTTTTTTACCCATGATTTATCTGACGACGGAGTTGGCGGGCCTGGTGGCACTGCTCCCCCACCACCACCGCCTGTAATAGCCAACACCAGTGTACTTATTGCAAATCCTAAGGCTGTTATAACACTTGCTAATGTGACACCTTGCTCTCTAAACAGTGTTCTTATTCGTTCTGCTAGTGTTGTGTCTTCATATAAAATTCTTTGGATAGTTTCTCTTATTCTGCTCACTTGAGTTCGTAATTGTTCTCGGTTAGTAGACAACACTTCTAGTCTTGCTGATCTCTCTTGTTCAAGATCTTTTAGTCTTTGTGTTATTCTTTCTTTAACACCAGGTCCTAAGTTGTGGTCATCAGCCTCAACTAGTTTTTCTTTTTCTCTTTTTATATGCTCATCTAGTTCACCCAGTTTTGCTAAATTGTTTGTTAATTCGCCTCTGATGCTTCTCAAAGTATGATCAAGGGCCGTTATTTCTCTCATAGGTAGCGGCGGATCGTGCATAGTTTTTAATACTGTTTCTTCTGAAAAACTGGTTTCTGCTTGTATTATTTCGTCTGCTGTTGGGCTTAAATCTTTAAGTTCCATGTTTTGTATTTGGTTATCTGTTGGGAGTTCTTTTAGTGTGTTTTGAAGTTTAGCAACTGCCTCACTGTCTAATCTTCGCGGTTTAGCAATGCCAAGGCGATTTTGATCGCTCACACTGAGCCTTTGTCTAATTGTAGTCTTTGCTAAAAACTTTGATGGGTCTGGTTTAGATGTAAGCTGTACAGGTTGTCCTTGCTCGTTTTTAAAAATCAAATGGCCATCTTTTGTTTCAAAATCATTAGGGTCTATAAAATCAGGAGGTTCTTGGCCTAAACTTTGATAAAATGATTTGACCTTACTTTCTGTTAATTCACGCCGCAATGATTGTAATGGATGTGTCAAAGGCGTCATTTCACTCATGTCGTCTCCAGGATCAAAAACATCATAATCTTCTTCTGCCATGTTTTTAAATAATTAACTTTTTATTTTGTTTTATAAAAAAAAAATGTCACAAGCATATGGCTCAATTCTTGACCCGCATAGAAGACTGAAAGAGCCCTTTGGCGTGAAGGGAAATAAACAGAATATTATTGTTCCAAATAATCCATCTACTATTGATTCAGATCAAATTCTTACTGTTAAATTTCCAGACCTAGGAGCAGATGAAGTGATTGTGCCGGGATCTGCACGGCTTACTTTCAAAATAGAACTTGATTCAGCAACAGACGCAAACAGGACAGTTGTACAGAATTTGGGACGGGCAATCGTTAAGAAAATTTCTATAAAACTTGAGGGGCAAGAAATATTTTCTTTACACAATGCAGACATATTTCTAATCTATTCTGATCTATGGCTAACCGATAATGAAAGGGCCGATCTTGCGTTTCAAGGAATCGAAAATAACGAAGCACTAAAACACAGAATAGACGCCGAAGACGCTAAAGCCGGCAACAAGTATGAAGCTGTAAGTTTTGCTTATGGAAATCGCTTTTCTATACCCTTAGATTTTGAGTTGTTAAAAGCGCATGCGCCATACTTTCAAGGAGCATTAAAAGACAGATTGTCATATGAACTAACTTTTAATGAATACAAACGTGTCATTAAATCTACAGACACTGATTCCAAGTACAGCATTTTCGACATCTCGTTAGAGTTTGACATTGTTAGCAACCCTAACTTAGCAAGGCTGATTGAGCAACAATATCAGTCAAAATTAGCAATATATTACGAAAGAGTGATTCATCATACTAAATATCCTAAAAGCAGGGCAGACACTATATGGAATTTTAGTTTTAGCGCCGCAGCAAGATCCCTTAAAGGTATTTTATTGCTGTGTGAAGATGAAGAACCATTCAAAAGACAAAGTGAAAAGTTTATCAATCCTAAAATAACGAAAGTACAATGTTCAATTGAGCGTAGTCCTAACCAAGTCTACGGTAGCGGGCTTAAACCTTATCATCATTTTGATGAAATAAGAAAATTGTTTGGAGGCGGGAGGTCTAGAAGTCCAACAGTAGACCTTGTGTCTAAAGATCTACACCTTCACAGTGTTAGACTTGATGAATATTTAACAACAAAATACGGTTTATGGATTGACCTAAGGTCAACAGAGGATAATCAGTTGCATGGGAGTGGGAGAACAGTTAAAGACGTAATAAACATTCAAATTGATAAAGAAAAAGAGAGTGATAAACCACTTAATGTACATTTGTTTTTAATATATGATGCGCAGCTGAATATTCAAGATAACAGATTGAAAGATATCCAATACTAAATTATTTTTATTTTAAAAAAGCATGTCTGTTACGACTTATCCAAAAGTGCCCAAAGAAGAGATAGTAAGCAATTCTGCTGCTGTAGACATAAAAACTTTCAGATTAACAAACATAACACAAATGCAAACCCAACTAGACCAGGACCTTTCAAAATACAGCAAAACCAAACGAAGGTATTCTGCTGTCTTTAATGCTGTTACATATGTTAATACTGGAGCATCGGCGGTTAGTGCTTTAACAGCAGGAACAAGTGTAGGTCTCTTAGCAACAGGCGTAGGTGCACCGGTAGCTATACCTCTAGGTGGTGTGTCTTTAACTCTTGGCCTGTGTTCATTGGCTGTAAGTGCTGTCAGCAAAAAAATAAAAGCTAAACTCCAAAAGCACACAGCTATGGTTCAACTAATAACAGCTAAACTTAGTTCCTTCAAACTGATAATTGATAAAGCACTTGTCGACTCGAACATCACGGATGAAGAATTTAGTCGCCTACAGGCTGATTTTGAGGACTACAAAAGACAAAAGTTTGATCTTCAAAGAAAGGCAAGGGCAACTTTTTCTCAACAGCCAGACACCAACCAGATAAAAAAGGAATGTTTAAAAAAAGTAAACGAAACATTAAACTCTGTTCTAAACAGCTCACATTAACAACACCAAAGGGCGTTTATACTTTAGTTTATGAGTCCAAGCACAAAAAGACCGTTGATATTGATTCTGATTAACTTTTATTTTTTTTAATTTAAATAAATATTTTGAGTTAGAAAAGAAACTCAACATGGATAAGATATATGAAGGTTCAGATGAATTGTTTGAAGCAATGCTCGAGGAAGAGCGTTTGTCAAAAGCTTTAAATGAGGTCGTTTTAGAAGTTATTGATCCAACAAACGTGCAAGCAAGCGTTGTACATGCTATTTCTCAAGTTCCAAGTAAAATAACAATAAACCCTCCAGTTAAAGTAAGGGTAGTTGTTTTAATCGACTATATAACAATAAACGAAGAAAATCTAGAAGTCTGGGTCTCAACTAAACAGCAGACTATTCTTTCCTCTAATGACTTAACACCTGGTTGGGCAGATCAACTTCTTACACAGTTTAATGAAGCCTCTGAAGCAGCTAAAATGAGAGGCTCTGGTTGGTCAGAGGGTGAAGTCCTAGACATCAGATTAAGACAGGCTAAGTATGAGCCGATTGTAGGCAAGTCTTACATTCCACTGCCTCCAACATTAGTTGCAAAGAAAGCAGTTCTGAACATAAAGAATTCAGACGACAAATGTTTTTATGTGGTGCGTTCTTGCTAGGCTGCATCACGTTGCCAAAAATGCAGAGAGAGTATCTAACTATTTACAGTGGGCCAATGATCTTAACTTTAACGGCCTTGAATTTCCTATGGCTGTAGACAAAATTGATCAGTTTGAAAAACAAAATCCACCAATAACTGTTAATGTCTATACATGGTCTGAAGAAACCAACCTTCTGCCAATTAGAGTGTCAAAGAACAGTCCAACAATAGGCGAACCAACCAAAACTCATGTAGACTTACTCCTGATGCAAAGCCTTAATGGGTTGCACTACACTCTAATACGCACAATGAGTAGATTACTAGTGCATACTACAAAACAACATAGCAAACAAGAATTCTGTAGAAAATGTTTAACAAGAATTCCGTCCGTTCAAGCTGCGAGCGAACATATAAAACATTGTATTAGCCCAGTTGACTGTGATACAGAACTAATTACGCCCGGAGAAGGCAGTAAAGTTAGTTTTAAGAACTGGAAACGGTTGCAAACTAGTCCATATGTTGTTTACGCAGACTTCGAATCACTCATTGTTCCTTATGAAGGACCAACCCCACAGAAACTTCCTAAAACAGTCTTAATGAGTAATCATCAGATTTGCTCATTTGCCTTCATCATTGTTAGGTCGGATGGCGCCCATTCAAAGCCAGAATTATACAGAGGACCAAATGCTGCAAAATACTTCTTAAAACGCATGCAGCAAGTGCGTAATCCCTGTTCTAATAATCTAAACTTATCTGAAATCATAATGACGCCTGAAGACCAACAACAGTATGACTCAGCCACTCACTGTTGGATTTGTGGTTTAGGCCTCTCCCCAGACGCAGAGAATCCAACAGTAAGAGACCATGATCACATTAGTGGAAAGTTTAGAGGAGCAGCACACAGTAAATGCAATCTTCAACTAAAGTTTGATCCAAAGACATGGAAGCTGCCTATATTCTTTCACAACTTGCGAGGTTACGACTCTCACCTTATAATGCAAGCAGTAACCAGCGACTTCAGGGTGTCATGCATTGCACAGTCATCAGAAAAGTACATGTGTTTCACTTTAAATAATTTATCTTTCTACGACTCTATGCAACACATGATGGGTTCATTAGAGTCACTGGCTATGTCCTTAAAGTCCTGCCCAATAACGGAAGAATATTTTGACCCAACGCTCGTTAGAAAGGGCGTTTACCCTTATGAGTACATGAACAGTTGGCAAAGGTTTGACGAAGATACACTTCCGCCTAAAGGCGCGTTCTTTAGTAGTCTTAGAGGAAAGGACATCAGTGATTCTGATTATTCTTATGCTCAAGATGCGTGGCAGAAGTTAGAGTGTAAAACGATGGGAGACTATCATGATTCCTATTTAATGGCGGATACCTGTTTGTTGGCGGACGTCTTTGAAAATTATAGGAAGACCTGCATGAAACATTACAGCCTGGATCCTGCGCATTATATTTCTGCGCCCGGGATGAGCTGGGACGCTTTCTTAAAATTTACTGGAGTACAAATTGATTTATTGTCTAACCTGCCAATGCTTCAGATGATTGAAAACGGATTGCGTGGGGGAATCAGTATGGCGTCGCACCATTACTGTAAAGCAAACAACAAATACTTGGACGACTATGATCCAAGTAAAAGGTCTAACTATCTCATGTATTTAGATGCAAACAATCTGTATGGATGGGCAATGGCGCAATCACTTCCATTACGCAACTTTAAAATGTACACAGATACGGATAATATTCAAAAAGCATTAAAGTGGTTGGGCAGTTTGACGCCAGATCAACAGTGTGGATACATTCTAGAAGTTGATTTAGAATACCCCCATGAACTTCATGATTACCATAATGACTATCCATTAGCGGCAGAAACCCTAAAAGTGTCAATGACAGAACCGCCTAAACTTGTGCCTAATCTTCATGACAAAAAAAATTATGTCTGTCATTACAGACTTCTTCAATTTTATTTAAGACATGGTTTAAAGTTGACAGCTGTTCATCGTATAATTGCTTTTGATCAAGAACAGTTCATGAAACCATACATCATGAAGAACACTGATCTCAGAACTAAATCCACAGATGCTTCAGAAAAAGACTTTTTCAAGTTGATGAACAACAGCTGTTTTGGAAAGACTATGGAGAATCCGCACAAGCGTAAAGATGTTAGATTGGTCACCAGAGAAAACGATGCAATTAAGCTAACTTCTAAACCTAATTATCAGGACTTCAGAAGATTTCATGATCAGCTTTTTGGCATAATGATGAAAAAAAAGAAAGTCAAATTGGACAAACCTGTTTTTATTGGGTTTACTGTTTTAGAGCTGTCGAAGCTTTTGATGTTAGAATTTCTTTATGACTACTTTAAGCCCTTGTATCCAGAGTCCAGAGTTCTGTACACAGATACAGATTCTTTTGTTATAGATATCCCTACTGAAGATATCTATAAAGACATGGAAATAGAAGTAGCAAAAGGGCATGCTGGATGGTACGACACATCTGATTACCCTAAAGATTCGCCTTTGCATTCAGATATTAACAAGAAGGTTTTAGGTAAGATGAAGGATGAATTATCTGGAGGTGTGATCAAGGAGTTTGTTGGTTTGAGGTCGAAAATGTACAGTCTTTCAAGCCAAAAAAAAGTTGTTAAAAAAGCAAAGGGAATATCTCGTAGTGTTGTGCAGTCAAACATATCCCATGACAATTACAAAGAAGCATTGTTTGGCAATAAGACTTTTCATCATGACAATTACAAGCTGCGATCTAATCTGCATGAGATTAACACAACAGTTGTAACAAAACGGTCTCTTGACCGCACTAACACAAAAAGAGTATTTGTTAATCCAGAGTTTTCATATGCAATTGGTCATTGGAGAATAGTATAATCATATGGGCTTATATTTTTCAGCAATCGCACGTTCAATTATATCATCATCTAATTTAGCAAAATTAATATTATTTATTAATGCTAGATGTGCTTTAATTTTTTTTGTCATTTCACAATATTCATGTTTCCATAAATCAAAATCAAAATAAAAGCTTTGGGGTTTAAAGCGATTGTCTGGTGATTGTTCTAGCCAGGGATTGTCAATCTTCTCAAATACTTCTTTAATGATATACTGATACTCAAATAAATCTTGCATTAATTTTAAAGACTTTCCCTTTGCCATTTCTGCCATTTCCCTTTGAGCTTCCATTTTAAACCCAAATGTATTTGCGTAGATTAAAACAGTTCGTTAAGCTTAACTATATCATCACCCAATTCAACCAAATTATTATCCATTACTGCTAAATGCGCTCGAATTTTTTTAATATATTCTTGCTCCCAATCAAAATTTGAGGTTTTGTCTAGCATGGCATAATCAATCTTCTTAAATATTAGTCTAATAGCAAGATTATAATCAAATATTTCTCGCATTATTTCTAAGGACTCTTCCTTCACCATTCTTGCTTCCAGTGCCATTTTACGTAAGGATTCTTCCTTTTCCATTCTTGCCGCCATTTTAATTTAAATTAAAAAATAATTAAGCGACTGGAACTGTGTCTGGAGGGATTATCTGCAGTTCTTCCTTCACAAAAGATCTTCGGGGGCTGGTCGTTTTGTTGTGTCAGTTTCTCGTAAATAATACACGGGCGGATTCATTTTCACAATTTTTTTTATCTCATATGGATCAACACTCCAAACTGGATCTGTTGCCCTGATGCGGGTGTCCCCTTCTGCTTCTCCCGGTAAATAAAGGTACCTTACTTTCAAACCAAATGGTAATAGTTTGCTTGATGAAGACTCTCCTTCAACAACATTTATTGTTTGTTTTCTGATTGCTTGTACTGGTTTTAGACCTTTAAATTCTTCATTATTCATTGCGCGCAAAACTGAGGGCAGTCTTCTAACCCATTCTGTGTTGCGAGAATTGTCAATCAGCTCTCTGTGATACTGGTAGGAGAAAAGTCTTTCAGATAACTGTTTGTTAAAGTTTTCAACCAAAGCCTGTGATCTGTGAACTCCTGGAATGCCTCTTTTAATGGTAACTCTATGTTTTAACAATAATTGATTTACTTGACCTTTAAATTCTTTTCCATCATCGACTTGAATCATGCGAGGATAAGTTAATGGGCCTCGTTGATATATCAGTTGTAAAGCGACAGCAACAGCAGAAGCACTCTTTTGTGTTAATGGTTCAGCATCTTTGTATCTTGAAGCTATGTCAATGACTGTAAGTGCGTACTTAAATCTTTTTCGTCTAATCGTATCATGGGGTAAATATAGAAGATCCATTTGATGGGTGTCGTTCGGTATTGTGTTGACAAAGTGTGGTCTTTGTATTCGTTTAGGCGCTGGTAAATAAATTTGCCAAATCGCTTGTTTAGATAACCATTCTTTTGCTGTTTGTTCACTGACTCCCGCTGCTTGGCTAAGCTTTTTAATTGCTGTTATTCCCTTCCAATATCCTTTTGGAGAATAATAGATTTTGTACATTTTTATTCAGCCAATACTTTGTGCAACAAAATACACAGCGGTCATGCCAAAGACAATAAACAATATTTCTTGCATCTTTTGTTTTTCTGATGGTTGATAGTAATCGCTGAAATTTGGTGGGCGCAATGTTTCAACTTGTTTGCCTGTTACTAGAAAATATTCTTTTATTTCCTGGTCAACATCTTTAAATGTGTAAGCTGCATGTCCCTGTTGTTTAAGTCTGTCGTTAATAAAATCTAACTGCTCCATTCTTTGCTTTTCATAGGTGTCTTGTGCAGCAGCTAGTTGCTCCATAGCTTTGTTATGTCTTTTTCTCTCGCCGTCATCCCGTAGTTTACTAAATGCGTAATTACTTCCGCTAAAAGCAAGCGCATTAACCACAGCACCACCAATCATCATTACGAGTGAAGCCATTTTATATAAATGTATTTTTTTTTAAATTTTACATATTGATACTGTCTGGAATTATTCCTTGCTTAACTAGAAAATCTTTCGTAGCAAATGAAGCTGTAATAACAGCAATCAGCTTTGCTGAGTCTTCAAAGTCTAGTTTGCCAAGATCTGCTGGTTTTATTTTTAACAGGCTTTTACCAAGCATTGTGTATCCTACACTTAGGCCTCCAATAACAGCAGAATGGTATACAAGGTTAGTAATAGTTTTTTCGGTGCTCATTTTTAAAAAATAAAATAATATTTATTCATTAATAAAACATGAACTGCGATGATCTACTTCCTGAACTTATGATTACAAATGATCAAGTTGATGACCAAGCTATTATGCGCCAAAAGGAAAGGCTGTATTCTTTAGCAGCATGTGGAAAAACAAAACAGTACCTTGGAAATGAATTCAGCATAGAACAGATTCAACAAATGTCGCCACAAGACATTGTAAAGTATCACAACAGGTATGAAGCGCAACTGGGGTCAAGAATGGTAAAAAGTGTTGGGCAAACGGTTCTTAGTTTGTACACTAAACTAGTTAGTAGATTTGCTCCCATTGATTCTGAACAAGATTTTATGTATGATTTAACGCAGGATCCCGTTTTAACAAAGTCATTAGAGTCTCTAGGATGTGATCTATATTACAGATTTGGAACATTGTTATCGCCATTAATCATGGGATTAATTACTTTTAATCATATAGATTTTGTTTCCCTTCAAAATGACCGAGCCAGAAAATCAGCAGAATCAGAAAACATTGAATCAGGTGGAGAAAGTGACCAGTAAAAAGCCTCCTCATCCTGGGCGTGTTGCAGCAGGAAAAAAATTAGCAGAGTGGAACAAACAAAAAAAATTAATGTTCCAAGCACAGAATATAACTCATAATGAAAACATAACATCGCCAACGCCAACAGTTGTTTCAATGCCAGCTGTAAATACACAAGTTGATTCAAGACCTACAACAACACCAAAGTCGTCATGGAATATTGAATTTAAAACAGTTGCCATTTTTGGCGTCATTGCTGCTGGGGGTGGTTATTACGGTTATAAAATATATAAACAACGCCAGCAAAAACCAAAGCAGTCCAAAAAATCTCAGCCACTAAATACAGAAGCCGAACAAAAAAGCATGCCAGAACTGCCAACAACAAAATCTCATTTTGATCCATTTGATATGCAATAATATGTTAAGAACTTAATAAATAATTATAAGTGACTTGAATAAGAACTTGATAACGACTTGATGACGACTTGATAAAACTTAAATAAGAACTTGATAAGAACTTAATAAGAACTTAATGACGACTTGATAAAAACTTAATGACGACTTGATGACGACTTGTTAAGAACTTGAATAAGTACTTGAATAAGTACTTGAATAAGAACTTGTTAAGAACTTGATGATGACTTGTTAAAAACTTGATGTTGACTTGTTAAGAACTTGAATAAAAACTTGTTAAGAACTTAAATAAGAACTTGAATAAGAACGTGATGCCGACTTGAATAAGAACCTAGAACGACTTAATGACGATTTTTTTTCACAATTAATTGTTACATTCTTTTCCGGGGAGACAACTCCCTTCTGCCTTTATGTAGTATCTAGGTCAGACATGTCTGGCCCCGGCTTACTCAACTGCACAATAGCCGAGTCGAAGCGCCGCACTGTTTGCTAGTTCATGTCAAGTTACACATAAGGGCGTCAGGCCGCCACGCGGCATTGTATAAATTTAGACGGCGTCGTTCAGTACAGGCGTTAGACGTCATTGTATAAATTTAGGCGGCTAAATTTCTAAACATATCAAAACATGTTTCTTACCTTCCCCCAATCACAAGACTAGATAGAATCAGCTGATTAGTAACAGTGACGACATTTCCGCCCAGCACTTGTGTTGTTAGCAACTAAACCTAGCTGTCTTGTCATTTGCGGGTGTGCAGTGCAGTCGTGTTTTCAGTTAGAAAGTGTTGTGTTATGTCGCAAGACAGTATCTCTTCTGAATTAGAGATAGAACTTCTTGAATCACAAACCGTTCATCAAGAATTGCTATTTCATTGAAGTCTACTCCATGAGAAAAGAACTAAAAGCAATGTTTTCATATAGTGAGGAGATAAGGCAGTATTGGTCCACTCCCATTCAACTACCAATGCAGCTTGAAACACGATCTTCTCAAGAGCCACAGCAGGGAACGGCCGCGCTCTAGCTAGAGCGCGTGAAATGAATATTAAACAGGCACACGTCACAGCCTATAGCAGAAAGCCACGCTTTAACGGCCGCGGTCTAGGTGGACCGTCGCTTTGTCACGTCCTATTCAACAGGCTGCCTATTCAGGCGGCCGCCGGGTGTACTTTATACAATTATCTTGTTTGTTGAATCAAGCTTTTAATAAGTGCACTTGGTGGCTGCTTAGAATAATCTTCAACAACGTGCCACGATTCTACGCTTGTGTGAACACACATCCCACCCCTTTCAGACACTCCCTATTCAGATAGCTTTCAATAGCCAGTCATTCCTCACAATAGAATGAAATCCCAACTTGGTTGACAAATAGCCCTCCTAAGAATAAAGGCATGGTTAACCAAGTCCCCATTGTTTTGTTTGTTTACTTCTTAACGGTCCAGTGACAGAGAACTATAAAACAGATAATCCTACACATTATGTATGTTTGATGTTTGATGAATGTATGCGTGAAAATGATGTTATTGAAAACGATCAACAAAAACGAAGGATTAAGCAAAAACTTAAGTCTCAAAAGTTTTCTAAATTAGTGTTAAAAACAGATAATCCTACACATTATGTATGTTTGTAAAGTGTTTACTATTAGAGAACTATAAAATAGGCACTCTGGGTAAGCCGGCGGAGCAACAGCGAAACCGGCTTCAGCCGGTTGGAGCTGGCGGAGGTGGGTGAGCCAGAATGCCTATTTTATAGTTCTCTGGAGTCTCCTGGCAACGTTAGAAAGTATGCTAGACTCAGCACTGCAGAACATGACGCTATCCCCGTTCAAAACGGAAGGCAAAAGAAACAACATTGTCGTCGTCCTGAGGTTCAATACTATAACCGATTATTCCCTGTTACGTTACTACCACAGTGTCCATGCTGTGTATCGCAAAAAGTGCCCCCTCCAGGTAATCAGGGACAACACTGTGATACACAGAAGAAGCCAAGGGTAGGCAAGGCAGCCTTTTCATCTCTATCTGGTTTATTTTTGCCAACTGTGCCCAGTTTGTTCTATGCTGCTGATGCTGACAGTGAAAAAATGGTTTTTACTGATAAACATGTAGCTGACAATGATCATCGTTTGTCTGCTTGAGTTTCCCAGTCTTTGTATGGCACTCAAAACAATGAACGGCATATCAAAATGAAACTGTGTGGTGCCAGTACACAGTTACTGATATTGTGCAATGACTCTGAGAAAAAGTGCATAGCAGAAGCAGATTTGCATATGACTGTTAGTGTGAAAAATACTGAAGGCTATGAACAGGAAAACAATACAACCAAACGTGATTCAAAATCGATGTATTTGTGGCACATACAGGGCCTAGCTTACTACAGAAGGTGATGTGCAGCAGCACACAGAATCTTGTCAACAAAACATTCACACACAAATAATGGCAACTATTGTGGAAAGAGGGAAGACCTTGGTCAATCTCCTCCATGTTTGTGGCCAAGTTCAACACATCATTTGTACCTGGAGCAAAGATGTTGTGAAAGGAAATCCTCACTAGGACCCATTGTGACTGTTGATTTTGAAAGTTGTGAAGAGGACTATTACTATGTGTGATTGACAGTCCAAGGATTAGTTACAAATATGTTTTATACCACGATGTGGGATCCATGTCATGACGAACGTTTGTAAAGGCTCATTGTGCAACGTTGTTTCCACATAAGTTTGGTATATCTGCCTCCCTCCTCACTCCATTTCCCCCAGCCCTCACCCCTACCCCGTTCCCCCATCCCATTCCTCCATAGTCCGCTTTTTTGTGAATGGGCCTAAATAGTCTAAACAGCATTAAAGTATTGGCATTCGTATTCTCTCTCTCTCTCTCTCTCTCTCTCTCTCTCTCTCTCTCTCTCTCTCTCTCTCTTTCTCTGTGTGTCTGTGTGTCTGTCTGAAAAGTCACAAATTGAATACATAAGCAAATTATTACCTACATACCTAAATAAATGCCTTAATAAATAAAGAAATAATAAATAAATATATAAAGGAAAAGATAAATAAGTACATAAGTATATACGTAAATAAATCAATGAGAAAAAACAAGGAATATTTCATGTAGCATAAAGATTTTGGTGAATTATTAAAACTTCATTGAGGATAACATAGACGTTGTCACAATTATACCACTAGAGTACATAATGAAAAAAATACGGAAAGAAAGAAAGTAAGAAAGAAAGAAAGAAAGAAAGGAAGGAAGGAAGGAAGGAGGGAAGGAGGGAGGGAGGGAAGGAAAAGAACCAAAAAAGCAAGAGAGATAAACAAAATGGAAAACAAAACGCCGAAGTCTGCACGGTGGGTAAGTGAAAAAAGAATTCATTAATTACTGAATTAGTTAGTTAGTTAGGTCTATTATTCTGAATTTACAATCATCTTCTCATAACGTCTTCATGGCACATCAATCCTCCCTGTCTTACATTTCGTTCTTATTTCTTTCTTTATCTTCCTATTTCCATCTCTTCTTTGTTGTTGTTTTTTTTGTACTCTATTCATTTATCCTGTTTATTTTCTTATATATGTATGTATATACACACTCCTTGATTAAAAAAAAAGACAATTACAAAGTTAGAGACACACAGAAAGAGACTCTTTACTACTTGTAATCTGGTAGAAGCAACAAAAAAACCCTATTCTCATGAACTAACTAATCAATTAAATAGCTAACTAAGTAACTAATTAAATAGCTAACTAACTAACTAACTACCTTACTTACTACTTATCTAACTAACTAATTAACTGTTCTTCACATTTTGTTTTGTTCTTCACATTTTGTTTCGTTCTTCACATTTTTTTCTTTGCTCGGCCAGGATCCGAACCCGCAGCTTTTGGATGGGTGGGCGTCTGAAGGCGTGCCTTTTCAGACGGATGTCTTACCCCACTGCTAAGAGACACCTACTGTACATTGAGAAATTTATGCCTTATGAAGTTCACTTTTGTTCCTCCCTAACCAGCACTAACCAGCAGCTAGTTCAAATATTCAGTTGTCTCCTACACAAGTCTGTTCGTATGCCTGTTAGGAGTCTCCTGGCAACTTTAGAAAGTATGCTGGACTCAGCACTGCAGAACATGACGCTATCCCCGTTCAAAACGGAAGGCAAAAGAAACAACATTGTTGTCGTCCTGAGGTTCAATACTATAACCGATTATTCCCTGTTACGTTACTACCACAGTGTCCATGCTGTGTATCGCAAATAGTGCCCCCTCCAGGTAATCAGGGACAACACTGTGATACACAGAAGAAGCCAAGGGTAGGCAAGGCAGCCTTTTCATCTCTATCTGGTTTATTTTTGCCAACTGTGCCCAGTTTGTTCTATGCTGCTGATGCTGACAGTGAAAAAATGGTTTTTACTGATAAACATGTAGCTGACAATGATCATCGTTTGCCTGCTTGTGTTTGCCAGTCTTTGTATGGCACTCAAAACAATGAACGGCATATCAAAATGAAACTGTGTGGCACCAGTATACAGTTACTGATATTGTGCAATGACTCTGAGAAAAGGTGCATAGCAGAAGCAGATTTGCATATGACTGTTAGTGTGAAAAATACTGAAGGCTATGAACAGGAAAACAATACAACCAAACGTGATTCAAAATCGATGTATTTGTGGCACATACAGGGCCTAGCTTACTACAGAAGGTGATGTGCAGCAGCACACAGAATCTTGTCAACAAAACATTCACACACAAATAATGGCAACTATTGTGGAAAGAGGGAAGACCTTGGTCAATCTCCTCCATGCTTGTGGCCAAGTTCAACACATCATTTGTACCTGGAGCAAAGATGTTGTGAAAGGAAATCCTCACTAGGACCCATCGTGACTGTTGATTTTGAAAGTTGTGAAGTAGACTATTACTATGTGTGATTGACAGTCCAAGGATTAGTTACTAATATGTTTAATACGACGATGTGGGATCTATGTCATGACGAACGTTTGTAAAGGCTCATTGTACAACGTTGTTTCCACATAAGTTTGGTATATCTGCCTCCCTCCTCACTCCATTTCCCCCAGCCCTCACCCCTACCCCGTTCCCCCATCCCATTCCTCCATAGTCCGCTTTTTTGTGAATGGGCCTAAATAGTCTAAACAACATTAAAGTATTGGCATTCGTATTCTCTCTCTCTCTCTCTCTCTCTCTCTCTCTCCTCTCTCTCTCTCTCTCTCTCTCCTCTTTCTCTGTGTGTCTGTCTGAAAAGTCACAAATTGAATACATAAGCAAATTATTACCTACATACCTAAATAAATGCCTTAATAAATAAAGAAATAATAAATAAATATATAAAGGAAAAGATAAATAAGTACATAAGTATATACGTAAATAAATCAATGAGAAAAAACAAGGAATATTTCATATAGCATAAAGATTTTGGTGAATTATTAAAACTTCATTGAGGATAACATAGACGTTGTCACAATTATACCACTAGAGTACATAATGAAAAAAATACGGAAAGAAAGAAAGTAAGAAAGAAAGAAAGAAAGAAAGGAAGGAAGGAAGGAAGGAGGGGAAGGAGGGAGGGAGGAAGGAAAAGAACCAAAAAAGCAAGAGAGATAAACAAAATGGAAAACAAAACGCCGAAATCTGCACGGTGGGTAAGTGAAAAAAGAATTCATTAATTACTGAATTAGTTAGTTAGTTAGGTCTATTATTCTGAATTTATAATCATCTTCTCATAACGTCTTCATGGCACATCAATCCTCCTGTCTTACATTTCGTTCTTATTTCTTTCTTTATCTTCCTATTTCCATCTCTTCTTTGTTGTTGTTTTTTTGTACTGTATTCATTTATTCTGTTTATTTTCTTATATATGTATGTATATACACACTCCTTGATTAAGAAAAAAAGAAGACAATTACAAAGTTAGAGACACACAGAAAGAGACTCTTTACTACTTGTAATCTGGTAGAAGCAACAAAAAAACCCTATTCTCATGAACTAACTAATTAATTAAACAGCTAACTAAGTAACTAATTAAATAGCTAACTAACTAACTAACTACCTTACTTACTACTTATCTAACTAACTAATTAACTGTTCTTCACATTTTGTTTTGTTCTTCACATTTTGTTTCGTTCTTCACATTTTTTTTCTTTGCTCGGCCAGGATTCGAACCCGCAGCTTTTGGATGGGTGTGCGTCTGAAGGCGTGCTTTTTCAGACGGATGTCTTACCCCACTGCTAAGAGACACCTACTGTACATTGAGAAATTTATGCCTTATGAAGTTCACTTTTGTTCCTCCCTAACCAGCACTAACCAGCAGCTAGTTCAAATATTCAGTTGTTTCCTACACAAGTCTGTTCGTATGCCTGTTAGGAGTCTCCTGGCAACTTTAGAAAGTATGCTGAACTCAGCACTGCAGAACATGACGCTATCCCCGTTCAAAACGGAAGGCAAAAGAAACAACATTGTCGTCGTCCTGAGGTTTCAATACTATAACCGATTATTCCCTGTCACATTACTACCACAGTGTCCATGCTGTGTATCGCAAAAAGTGCCCCCTCCAGGTAAATCAGGGACAACACTGTGATACACAGAAGAAGCCAAGGGTAGGCAAGGCAGCCTTTTCATCTCTATCTGGTTTATTTTTGCCAACTGTGCCCAGTTTGTTCTATGCTGCTGATGCTGACAGTGAAAAAATAGTTTTTACTGATAAATATGTAGCTGACAATGATCATCGTTTGCCTGCTTGTGTTTGCCAGTCTTTGTATGGCACTCAAAACAATGAACGGCATATCAAAATGAAACTGTGTGGTGCCAGTACACAGTTACTGATATTGTGCAATGACTCTGAGAAAAAGTGCATAGCAGAAGCAGATTTGCATATGACTGTTAGTGTGAAAAATACTGAAGGCTATGAACAGGAAAACAATACAACCAAACGTGATTCAAAATCGATGTATTTGTGGCACATACAGGGCCTAGCTTACTACAGAAGGTGATGTGCAGCAGCACACAGAATCTTGTCAACAAAACATTCACACACAAATAATGGCAACTATTGTGGAAAGAGGGAAGACCTTGGTCAATCTCCTCCATGTTTGTGGCCAAGTTCAACACATCATTTGTACCTGGAGCAAAGATGTTGTGAAAGGAAATCCTCACTAGGACCCATCGTGACTGTTGATTTTGAAAGTTGTGAAGTGGACTATTACTATGTGTGATTGACAGTCCAAGGATTAGTTACAAATATGTTTTATACCACGATGTGGGATCCATGTCATGACGAACGTTTGTAAAGGCTCATTGTGCAACGTTGTTTCCACATAAGTTTGGTATATCTGCCTCCCTCCTCACTCCATTTCCCCACGCCCTCACCCCTACCCCGTTCCCCCATCCCATTCCTCCATAGTCCGCTTTTTTGTGAATGGGCCTAAATAGTCTAAACAACATTAAAGTATTGGCATTCGTATTCTCTCTCTCTCTCCTCTCTCTCTCTCTCTCTCTCTCTCTCTCTCTCTCTCTCTCTCTCTCTCTCTCTCTCTTTCTCTGTGTGTCTGTGTGTCTGTCTGAAAAGTCACAAATTGAATACATAAGCAAATTATTACCTACATACCTAAATAAATGCCTTAATAAATAAAGAAATAATAAATAAATATATAAAGGAAAAGATAAATAAGTACATAAGTATATACGTAAATAAATCAATGAGAAAAAACAAGGAATATTTCATGTAGCATAAAGATTTTGGTGAATTATTAAAACTTCATTGAGGATAACATAGACGTTGTCACAATTATACTACTAGAGTACATAATGAAAAAATACGGAAAGAAAGAAAGTAAGAAAGAAAGAAAGAAAGGAAGGAAGGAGGGAAGGAGGGAGGGAGGGAAGGAAAAGAACCAAAAAAGCAAGAGAGATAAACAAAATGGAAAACAAAACGCCGAAGTCTGCACGGTGGGTAAGTGAAAAAAGAATTCATTAATTACTGAATTAGTTAGTTAGTTAGGTCTATTATTCTGAATTTATAATCATCTTCTCATAACGTCTTCATGGCACATCAATCCTCCCTGTCTTACATTTCGTTCTTATTTCTTTCTTTATCTTCCTATTTCCATCTCTTCTTTGTTGTTGTTTTTTTTGTACTCTATTCATTTATTCTGTTTATTTTCTTATATATGTATGTATTATACACACTCCTTGATTAAAAAAAAGACAATTACAAAGTTAGAGACACACAGAAAGAGCCCTCTTTACTACTTGTAATCTGGTAGAAGCAAACAAAAAAACCCTATTCTCATGAACTACCTAATTAATTAAACAGCTAACTAATAACTAATTAAATAGCTAACTAACTAACTAACTACCTTACTTACTACTTATCTAACTAACTAATTAACTGTTCTTCACATTTTGTTTTGTTCTTCACATTTTGTTTCGTTCTTCACATTTTTTTCTTTGCTCGGCCAGGATTCGAACCCGCAGCTTTTGGATGGGTGGGCGTCTGAAGGCGTGCCTTTTCAGACGGATGTCTTACCCCACTGCTAAGAGACACCTACTGTACATTGAGAAATTTATGCCTTATGAAGTCACTTTTGTTCCTCCCTAACCAGCACTAACCAGCAGCTAGTTCAAATATTCAGTTGTCTCCTACACAAGTCTGTTCGTATGCCTGTTAGGAGTCTCCTGGCAACGTTAGAAAGTATGCTGGACTCAGCACTGCAGAACATGACGCTATCCCCGTTCAAAACGGAAGGCAAAAGAAACAACATTGTCGTCGTCCTGAGGTTCAATACTATAACCGATTATTCCCTGTCACATTACTTACCACAGTGTCCATGCTGTGTATCGCAAAAAGTGCCCCTCCAGGTAATCAGGACAACACTGTGATACACAGAAGAAGCCAAGGGTAGGCAAGGCAGCCTTTTCATCTCTATCTGGTTTATTTTGCCAACTGTGCCAGTTTGTTCTATGCTGCTGATGCTGACAGTGAAAAAATGGTTTTTACTGATAAATATGTAGCTGACAATGATCATCGTTTGCCTGCTTGTGTTTGCCAGTCTTTGTATGGCACTCAAAACAATGAACGGCATATCAAAATGAAACTGTGTGGCGCCAGTACACAGTTACTGATATTGTGCAATGACTCTGAGAAAAAGTGCATAGCAGAAGCAGATTTGCATATGATGTTAGTGTGAAAAATACTGAAGGCTATGAACAGGAAAACAATACAACCAAACGTGATTCAAAATCGATGTATTTGTGGCACAGACAGGGCCTAGCTTACTACAGAAGGTGATGTGCAGCAGCACACAGAATCTTGTCAACAAAAACATTCACACACAAATAATGGCAACTATTGTGGAAAGAGGGAAGACCTTGGTCAATCTCCTCCATGTTTGTGGCCAAGTTCAACACATCATTTGTACCTGGAGCAAAGATGTTGTGAAAGGAAATCCTCACTAGGACCCATCGTGACTGTTGATTTTGAAAGTTGTGAAGTGGACTATTACTATGTGTGATTGACAGTCCAAGGATTAGTTACAAATATGTTTTATACCACGATGTGGGATCCATGTCATGACGAACGTTTGTAAAGGCTCATTGTGCAACGTTGTTTCCACATAAGTTTGGTATATCTGCCTCCCTCTCACACCATTTCCCCCAGCCCTCACCTCTACCCGTTCCCCCATCCATTCCTCCATAGTCCGCTTTTTTGTGAATGGGCCTAAATAGTCTAAAACAACATTAAAGTATTGGCATTCGTATTCTCTCTCTCTCTCTCTCTCTCTCTCTCTCTCTTCTCTCTCTCCTCTCTCTCTCTCTCTCTCTTCTTTCTCTGTGTGTCTGTGTGTCTGTCTGAAAAGTCACAAATTGAATACATAAGCAAATTATTACCTACATACCTAAATAAATGCCTTAATAAATAAAGAAATAATAAATAAATATATAAAGGAAAAAGATAAATAAGTAAATAAGTATATCGTAAATAAATCAATGAGAAAAAACAGGAATATTTCATGTAGCATAAAGATTTTGGTGAATTATTAAAACTTCATTGAGGATAACATAGACGTTGTCACAATTATACCACTAGAGTACATAATGAAAAAAAATACGGAAAGAAAGAAAGTAAGAAAGAAAAGAAAGAAAGAAAGGAAGGAAGGAAGGAAGGAGGGAAGGAAGGAGGGAGGGAAGGAAAAGAACCAAAAAAGCAAGAGAGATAAACAAAATGGAAAACAAAACGCCGAAGTCTGCACGGTGGGTAAGTGAAAAAAGAATTCATTAATTACTGAATTAGTTAGTTAGTTAGGGTCTATTATTCTGAATTTATAATCATCTTCTCATACGTCTTCATGGCACATCAATCCTCCCTGTCTTACATTTTCGTTCTTATTTCTTTCTTATCTTCCTATTTCCATCTCTTCTTTGTTGTGTTTTTTTTTTGTACTCTATTCATTTATTCTGTTTATTTTCTTATATATGTATGTATATACACACTCCTTGATTAAAAAAAAAAGACAATTACAAAGTTAGAGACACACAGAAAGAGACTCTGTACTACTTGTAATCTGTAGAAGCAACAAAAAAACCCTATTCTCATGAACTAAACTAATTAATTAAATAGCTAACTAAGTAACTAATTAAATAGCTAACTAACTAACTAACTACCTTACTTACTACTTATCTAACTAACTAATTAACTGTTCTTCACATTTTGTTTTGTGCTTCACATTTTGTTTCGTTCTTCACATTTTTTTTTTTTGCTCGGCCAGGATTCGAACCCGCAGCTTTTTTGGATGGGTGGGCGTCTGAAGGCTTGCCTTTTCAGACGGATGTCTTACCCCACTGCTAAGAGACACTACTGTACATTGAGAAATTTATGCCTTATGAAGTTCACTTTTGTTCCTCCCATAACCAGCACTAACCAGCAGCTAGTTCAAATATTCAGTTGTCTCCTACACAAGTCTGTTCGTATGCTGTTAGGAGTCTCCTGGCAACGTTAGAAAGTATTGCTGGACTCAGCACTGCAAAAACATGACGCTATCCCCGTTAAAAAACGGAAGGCAAAAAAAAACAACATTGTCGTCGCCTGAGGTTCAATACTATAAACCGATTATTCCCTGTTACGTTACTACCACAGTGTCCATGCTGTGTATCGCAAAAAGTGCCCCCTCCAGGTAATCAGGGACAACACTGTGATACACAGAAAGAAGCCAAGGGTAGGCAAGGCAGCCTTTTCATCTCTATCTGGTTTATTTTTGCCAACTGGGGCCCAGTTTGTTCTATGCTGTGATGCTGACAGTGAAAAAATGGTTTTTACTGATAAACATGTAGCTGACAATGATATCGTTTGCCTGCTTGAGTTTCCCAGTCTTTGTATGGCACTCAAAACAATGAACGGCATATCAAAATGAAACTGTGTGGCGCCAGTACACAGTTACTGATATTGTGCAATGACTCTGAGAAAAAGTGCATAGCAGAAGCAGATTTGCATATGACTGTTAGTGTGAAAAATACTGAAGGCTATGAACAGGAAAACAATACAACCAAACGTGATTCAAAATCGATGTATTTGTGGCACATACAGGGCCTAGCTTACTACAGAAGGTGATGTGCAGCAGCACACAGAATCTTGTCAACAAAACATTCACACACAAATAATGGCAACTATTGTGGAAAGAGGGAAGACCTTGGTCAATCTCCTCCATGTTTGTGGCCAAGTTCAACACATCATTTGTACCTGGAGCAAAGATGTTGTGAAAGGAAATCCTCACTAGGACCCATCGTGGACTGTTGATTTTGAAAGTTGTGAAGTGGACTATTACTATGTGTGATTGACAGTCCAAGGATTAGTTACAAATATGTTTTATACCACGATGTGGGATCCATGTCATGACGAACGTTTGTAAAGGCTCATTGTGCAACGTTGTTTCCACATAAGTTTGGTATATCTGTCTCCCTCCTCACTCCATTTCCCCCAGCCCTCACCTCTACCCCCGTTCCCCCATCCCATTCCTCCATAGTCCGCTTTTTTGTGAATGGGCCTAAATAGTCTAAAAAGCATTAAAGTATTGGCATTCGTATTCTCTCTCTCTCTCTCTCTCTCTCTCTCTCTTCTTCTCTCTCCCTCTCTCTCTCTCTCTCTTTTCTCTGTGTGTCTGTGTGTTGTCTGAAAAGTCACAAATTGAATACATAAGCAAATTATTACCTAATACCTAAATAAATGCCTTAATAAATAAAGAAATAATAAATAAATATATAAAGGAAAAGATAAATAAGTACATAAGTATATACGTAAATAAATCAATGAGAAAAAACAAGGAAATATTTCATGTTAGCATAAAGATTTTGGTGAATTATTAAAACTTCATTGAGGATAAAAATAGACGTTGTCACAATTATACCACTAGAGTACATAATGAAAAAAATACGGAAAGAAAGAAAGTTAAGAAAAGAAAGAAAGAAAAAGGAAGGAAGGAGGGAAGGAGGGAGGGAGGGAGGGAGGGAAGGAAAAGAACACAAGAGAGATAAACAAAATGGAAAACAAAACGCCGAAAGGGCTGCACGTTGGGTAAGTGAAAAAAGAATTCATTAATTACTGAATTAGTTAGTTAGTTAGGTCTATTATTCTGAATTTATAATCATCTTCTCATAAAAGTCTTCAAGGCACATCAATCCTCCCTGTCTTACATTTCGTTCTTATTTCTTTCTTTATCTTCCTATTTCCATCTCTTCTTTGTTTTTGTTTTTTTTGTACTCTATTCATTTATTCTGTTTATTTTTTTTATATATGTATGTATATACACACTCCTTGATTAAAAAAAAAGACAATTTTCAAAGTTAGAGACACACAGAAAGAGACTCTTTATACTTGTAATCTGGTAGAGCACAAAAAAAAAAACCTATTCTCATGAACTAACTACTTAATTAAATAGCTAACTAAGTAACTAATTAAATAGCTAACTAACTAACTAACTACCTTACTTACTACTTATCTAACTAACTAATTAACTGTTCTTCACATTTTGTTTTGTGCTTCACATTTTTTTCGGTTCTTCACATTTTTTTTTTTTGCTCGGCCAGGATTCGAACCCGCAGCTTTTGGATGGGTGGGCGTCTGAAGGGTGCCTTTTCAGACGGATGTCTTACCCCACTGCTAAGAGAAAACTACTGTACATGAGAAATTTATGCCTTATGAAGTTCACTTTTGTTCTCCCTAACCAGCACTAACCAGCAGCTAGTTCAAATATTCAGTTGTTTCCTACACAAGTCTGTTCGTATGCCTGTTAGGAGTCTCCTGGCAACTTTAGAAAGTATGCTGAATACAGCAGCAGAACATGACGCTATCCCCGTTCAAAACGGAAGGCAAAAGAAACAACATTGTCGTCGTCCTGAGGTTCAATACTATAACCGATTATTCCCTGTCACATTACTACCACAGTGTCCATGCTGTGTATCGCAAAAAGTGCCCCCTCCAGGTAATCAGGGACAACACTGTGATACACAGAAGAAGCCAAGGGTAGGCAAGGCAGCCTTTTCATCTCTATCTGGTTTATTTTTGCCAAACTGTGCCCAGTTTGTTCTATGCTGCTGATGCTGACAGTGAAAAAAAGGGTTTTTACTGATAAATATGTAGCTGACAATGATCATCGTTTGCCTGCTTGTGTTTGCCAGTCTTTGTATGGCACTCAAAACAATGAACGGCATATCAAAATGAAACTGTGTGGCGCCAGTACACAGTTACTGATATTGTGCAATGACTCTGAGAAAAAGTGCATAGCAGAAGCGATTTGCTATGACTGTTAGTGTGAAAAATACTGAAGGCTATGAACAGGAAAACAATACAACCAAACGTGATTTCAAAATCGATGTATTTGTGGCACAGACAGGGCCTAGCTTACTACAGAAGGTGATGTGCAGCAGCACACAGAATCTTGTCAACAAAACATTCACACACAAATAATGGAACTATTGTGGAAAGAGGGAAGACCCTTGGTCAAATCTCCTCCATGTTTGTGGCCAAGTTCAACACATCATTTGTACCTGGAGCAAAGATGTTGTGAAAAGGAAATCTCACTAGGACCCATCGTGACTGTTGATTTTGAAAGTTGTGAAGTGGACTATTTACTATGTGTGATTGGACAGTCCAAGGATTAGTTACAAATATGTTTTATACCACGATGTGGGATCCATGTCATGACGAACGTTTGTAAAGGCTCATTGTGCAACGTTGTTTCCACATAAGTTTGGTATATCTGCCTCCCTCCTCACTCCATTTCCCCAGCCTCCCCCCTACCCGTTCCCCCATTCCCATTCCTCCATAGTCCGCTTTTTTGTGAATGGGCCTAAATAGTCTAAACAACATTAAAGTTTTGGCATTGTATTCTCTCTCTCTCTCTCTCTCTCTCTCTCTCTCTCTCTCTCTCTCTCTCTCTCTCTCTCTCTTTCTCTCTCTCTCTCTCTCTCTCTCTCTCTCTCTCTCTCTCTCTCTCTTTCCCTGTGTGTCTGTGTGTCTGTCTGAAAAGTCACAAATTGAATACATAAGCAATTTATTACTACATACCTAAATAAATGCCTTAATAAATAAAGAAATAATAAATAAATATATAAAGGAAAAGATAAATAAGTACTAAGTATATACGTAAAATAAATCAATGAGAAAAAACAAGGAATATTTTCATATAGCATAAAGATTTTGGTGAATTTATTAAAACTTCATTGAGGATAAATAGACGTTGTCACAATTATACCATAGAGTACATAATGAAAAAAAAAAAACGGAAAGAAAGAAAGTAAGAAAGAAAGAAAGAAAGGAAGGAAGGAAGGAAGGAGGGGAAGGGAGGAGGGAGGGAAGGAAAAGAACCAAAAAAGCAAGAGAGATAAACAAAATGGAAAAAAAAACGCGAAGTCTGCACGGTGGGTAAGTGAAAAAAGAATTCATTAATTACTGAAATTAGTTAGTTAGTTAGGTCTATTATTCTGAATTTATAATCATCTTCTCATAACGTCTCATGGCACATCAATCCTCCCTGGTCTTACATTTCGTTCTTATTTCTTTCTTTATCTTCCTATTTCCATTTTCTTCTTTGTTGTTGTTTTTTTTTTGTACTCTATTCATTTATTCTGTTTATTTTCTTATATATGTATTATTATTATTATGAACAATTTATGACGCCTAATCAATTGAATGCCCTAGGCGGTTTACAATATCACAACAGACATCAAATCACACAATATATAACAATCATACATGAGAAAAAGGCATCAAAATCCAAAGCAAGGACACAAACTCACAAGCATGCATACACGCAAACACACACTCACACAGACACGAACGCACACAAAGCAGACACTCGCATACAACATTGCAAACGTCGGGGTGAGGGGAAGACGAAGTTACCTAGGAAAACAGATGAGTTTTGAGAAAGGCGCTTGAATGTGGGCAGTGAGGGTGAGTATCTGAGAGAGCGAGGCAATTGATTCCAGGTAGTTGGAGCTTGGATAGGCAAAGGAACGTTGACCAAAGGTTTTAGTGCGAACAGTGGGGATTACTGTAGATACGAGTGTCACATGAGGAACGTAAAGCTCGAGATGGGGTTGTAAAGATGTAACAGGTGGGTGAGATACTCAGGACAGGAAGACTCGATAGATTTGAAGCAGAGAGAGGCAATCTTGTAGGATATTCTAGCTGAACAGGGAGCCAGTGGAAGAGGCGGAGCAATGGAGTTACCACTGGTTATATTTAGAAGTGCGGAAGAGAGACGGGCGAATGATTCTGAACTCTTTGAAGTTTGTTGATGAGATTGAGAGGGAGAGCCAGACAAAAGGCGGTTACAGTAATCCAGGCGGGACAGAACAAAATGCGCAGACAAGAGCTTTTGTTGTGTTTTCTGAGAGAAGATGGCGAATAGAAGCAATTCGGCGGAGTTCAAGAAAGCAAGTGCGACAGACATTGCTGACATGCTGTTGGAAGGACAGGGTTTGATCAAGAGTTACACCGAGGTTGCGGGGCAGAAATGAGAGAGAGTGATAGGTGAATCCAACAAGTTTGATGGAAGTCGGAACAGAAGGGTGGTTTTGAAGTTTTGTGTGGGTGATCAGGATCAGTTCAGACTTATCTTCATTTAGTTTAGTTGTTTCGGGTCATCCATCCTTAAGGTTGGCTACACAAGACTGTGTGTTTTGGATCATGAGAGGAAGGTCAGAGAGAAGGCCCAGAGACATACAGCATGATTGTCATCAGAGAAGGAATGATGCTGAAGTAGGTGTTCTTGGACGATAGAAGAGAACAGGATAAGAGTAGAGAATGAAGAGTAGAGGGCCCAAGACAGATCCTTGTGGCAACGCCGTAGGTTCAGACAAGAGGATTAGAAGAAAGGCCGTTGATAGAAACTACTTGTTGACGATCATGTGATTGTAGGAATGAAACCAACTCAAGACTGTGTCATCAAGCCCAAAAGATGATGTAGGCGGGAAATGAGGATAGAGTGGTGAATAGTGTCAAAGGCAGCAGATGGTCCAAGAGAGTCAAAAGTGGATACATTGTTACAGTCAAGGGCAGTCAGAATGTCGTTACAGATTTTGAGAAGAGCAGTCTCAGTACTATGTCCAGAGCGGTAAGCAGATGAAGGGGATAGACAAGGCTGTTGGAATGAAGGTGGTTTAACAGTTGGTCAAGAAACAACTTTCTCTAAAATTTTTGAAAGAAACGGAAGATTTGACACAGGTCTGTAGTTTTTTCAAATTGTCAGGGTCAAGTAGTAGTCTTTTTCAAAAGGAGGTCTTACAATTGCAGATTTGAAAGAAGAAGGAAAGAAGGCCAGTTGAGAGGGAGTGGTTGATGATGATGGTAATATGAGGGAGAGTAGAGTGTCAAGGCAATGGGTGAGGGAAAAGAAGTGGTAGTGGGTCAAGTTCACAGGTTTTAATGCCAGATTTCATGATGATTTTCTTTACAAAGACCTCAGAAACAGGATGGAAGGAAGTGAGGAAAGTTCCCGAAAAGGGGGATCGGGAAATGGTGCATGAGTATTAGTCAGGGAGTCCAGTGAAAGCCTAAGATTAGTGATCTTGTTGACCAAAGTAGTCAGAGAAAAGCCTGTGGAAAGGTCAGAAGGTGGGAGATTGGAAGGAAGAGGAGAGGAGGTCAGTTTTACCAGAAGAGTGTTAGTAATGTTATACAGCTGTTTGGATGTGGAGCATGCAAGAATTTTGGCATTGTAATAGGCAGATTTTGTAGCGTGAACAGGCTGTTAACAATTTTGTTGGCAGTTTGGAAATTTGCTTGTGAACTGTCAGACTGGACTTGAGCCACTGTCTCTCGGCTCTGCGTCTTTCACGCTTGGCTTCTTGCAGCTGAGGCGCAACGGAGGAGAACCAAGGTGATGGTGGCCCTTGGATGACAAGACGGCCACAGGCAGGAGGTACTGGTCCAGGAGCCGAGGAGAAGGGAGTCGAGGTCATCTGGAGTGGTCGGCGGTGAAGTAGACAGGTGCGAATGGAGGACAGCGTTGAAGAGAGTATGTCGACTGCGGAGAGGTTTCTGGCTTGAACGTACGTTTTGCGAGGTGGAGGGCGGAAAAGGTGGAGATCAGCTACGAGGTAGACATGGTCAGAGGGAGGTGTGGTCGATAGTGACAGAAACTCACCACAGCTGGTCAACCTGTGGATCATATTATCCATGTGTGTCCACGAATGTGAGTGGGAGCGTGGACACACGAACCAGTCCATAGCAGTTCAGGAGGTCGATGACTTTGGAGGTGGTGGAGTCAGAGGGGCGATCAAAATGAATGTTGAAGTCACCAGCGATGATGTAGGAGCCATGAAGAGAGTTGCAGAGGGAGCAGATGGGGAGTT
>JAMYXO010007193.1:0-12439 GCA_033310375.1 Conus canariensis
AGGTGTAAATTTTGGCAGCCAACAACAATCCAGCCTTCATTCCCGATTTTACTGGGATAGTGGGCTAAAAAAGGGTTTTCGTGGGGCAGTATGTATCGTTTTTTTTTTCTCTCTGTTTGTAGGAGATGAAGCTGATTGAAAAAAAGGTAGGGGGAAACCAATATAAAAATGCATGCAACACTCCAGCAATACAAGCAACCCCAAAGGCAGACAAAAAAACTGTTCTAAGGCGAGCACATGGCAGAAAAAAATTTTATAAATGAAGCATTTTTTAGGACTGACTTGACAGGGCATTGCAAAGAAACCCAAAGCCAAAGCTCAATTGGTAAACCCCTTTTCCTCTCTTGTCAACCCCCATTTTTTCTTTTTTTATGAAGAGAAACAGTATAAACTTCTGCTTATATTTTGGCACTGAATGACAAGCAAATGACCACAACATGACAACCTTCAAAATCAACTTGTATTGAGTATTTACATGGGGACTGTCTACAAACCCGACAAACTGATCGCTGAGACGAGTCATTGCGCTGTAAAAAAGGCAAACCTCATCTTTCAAAACAGTACATCCCCCCAAAGGGACCCCCTTTTTGAAATCAAAACTTTTTTCATTTGTGCAAAATTCGGATACAAAACCCGATTCCGGCAGGGAACGGGAAGAAAACTTTTTCCCCTTGAAAATTTTGGGGGGGCCAGGGGGTCAAGGGGGCAAGCCCCTTGGGGGGGGTCAGGGGGCAACCCCCAACCCCCCCCCCCCCCCCCCCTCCCTTTCCCCCCAAAATTTCTTTCAGTCATTTCCTTCAACCCCAAAAAGGAGGTTTTAAAACCCAAGTAACACATAGCAAAAAAAGTACATATCTCATTGCTTTAGGTGGCAACATTAAATCAAATTTTAAACTTTTTCTTACTATGCCCGTGAAGCACATGCCAGTGTACACACAGGAACCCCTCATTTTGCACAACTTTGGGCATCATGTCCAGCACCACCAAAACAGCAAGCACAGCACCGCAAAGTTGGTCTATTTCAGTCTTGATTCCAGTTTTGTTTTCTATGTCTGTTCAATTCTTTTATGTCTGTCTCCTCTACTTATTACTCCTTTTTTTTTTTACACTATCTGAATACAGTACAAAATTGTTTTGGTTTTTGTGTCTTTTTAAATGTACCAATTTTTACTTATGTGTCTTTTTCCAATATACAATTTTCAGCCCAACAAAGTGAATGAATGAAAGATAAATTCTTTTGCCTGATTTTTTCCCGCCATCTGCTTCACGGCAGAGCCTGCTTTTTTTAATGTCCAAACCTCATTCTCTTTTCCCCTGTCTGTTTAAAGTTCAATGGCTTTTCTCTTTGAAGCCAGCCGAATGTTTCCTTCTGGGAAAAGTTTAAACTTTTTTTTTCTTTCTTCTATTTCTTTCCCAAAAAAAGTGGTGGTAAGTCCTCAACTTTTCCAAACACGCGAAAACGTTTAATTTTGGGCTCCCTTTTAGCCAAACCATCGCCATTTGTTTGCCACACCAGCATCAGTATCTTCTGTCGGAGAATTTCACGGGAAATAGTCTGTACGCTTTGGCATTTTTTTTTTTTTCCTTTTTTTCTTTAATCTTGTTCAAAATTTGATCACGCCGACCCAGAGCAAAACAGTGGCGAATGTCAGAAAGCGCATGCGTGGAAGTAGTCCTGCTCAATGCTACTTACCGTGAGACAAGGCTTGAAGCAATCCTCAAACGAACTAAAAGGGGGGCCGGGCTCATCGGGGGCGGCTCGGTTTTTTTTTTTTTTTTTTTTTTTTTTCTTTTCGCGGATTTCCCGAATCGCGGACATTACCAATGCCTGGATTCATATGTACACTGGGGAAGCAAAACCCTGCCTTCACCATTGAGCACCACCTTCCCCCTGATGCGCGCAATTTTAATGGGGAACAAGAAAAAGTGGTATTCATGCTTGGGGATTTCTGGATCAAGGCACCCGCCATTCATGGCAACGGTACTCAGGGGATCCATTGTACAAATGGTAAAAGATCCCCTCCTCCCTCCCTTTCTCTCTCTCCAAATTACTTCCAGAGGGGGGTGTGGTGTGGGGTGTGTGTGTGTGGTGTTTGTTCAAACATCCTGCCCCATTATTACGTGGGGTGGTGTGTGAGACCTGTGGTGTGTTGTGGTGTGGTTTCCTTGTGTGGTGTGTGTGTGTGGTGTGTGGTGTGTGGTGTGGTGTGTGTGTGTGTGTTAAGCAAAAAAGACAACAGGGACAAACAAAATATCCAATATATTTTTTGGACTACATTACCCTGTGTTTTTTTAGGGTTTTGACAACCACCAGACGGCCTGCTGTGGGACGTGCGGGAAACCCCAAGGGCCTCCCCGTGGCGGGAAATGGGGGTTCAGGCCCAAAAGGGGGATCTGGGGAGGAGGCAGGGATGGGCAGCTCCTCTCATGAAGTGGATGCGAAGTAAGGGCGTCTACATGATGTCCACTTGCTGATGAAAAGCACTACACGGGGCCACAGGAGAAGAAGGGAGGTGGGGAAATAAATTGTGGGGACCCACAATTCCTCCATGGGGCTGTAGAAAAAAGACCCGATGCTTCAGCCTTACAGTCCACCCAAAAGACTTTCAGGTGGGACAAGAAGGTTCATGCACCTCATGCAGCTGGTTTGCAACCTTTTTCTGGTCCTCAAAACAGCCCAATAGGAAAAAAGACGATTCTTCAGTTTCCAGCTTGAGGTGATCCAGAGCCTGCTGTTGAAAACAGCGCCTGCCTCCACCGACCCACCCAGAACGACAACTTGTGAAAATGTTTGAGAGAACTTTCCTGCTCGGGTGCCACCTACTGAAAAGCGCACACCCCCCCAGAAAATGAAGATTGTCCAAGCAAGGAAAGGGGAGTAAAAGTGCATTTATGTGTGAAGCTCCCCCAGTCACCCTCCCTTTTGTTTTCCCTTTTGAGATCGGCCCCCAGGCCAACTTTTTATCTCTGCATCATAACTGGGGAAACCTGCGTGTGGTGGTGTGTGTGTGTGTAAACTCTTTATTTTTGGTTTGACAAATTTCAAGATTTGTGTAAAACTTTGTGCATAAAATCTGATATTCAAATAAAACTCGGAATGATTTGACTTTTGAAGAAAAATTTCCCGGGCAATGGTTTTTGTATAACAATATGAAGAGTCATAATAGTGCATTTTTTTCCCTTTTTTTTCCAGAAGTTCTTTAACATTTCTTGTTTTAGTTTGACGTTTGACAAATTCAAACCTTTGGTGCAAGCCGTGTGCATCATAATCATATGTCCAGGTTTATTTGACTTTTGATAAAAAAATTTGACAATCATCACAAAAGTTTGTTTATAACCAACAATATAAACAGTCAGAATGGGGGTTTTCCTTGTTTAGTACTTCTTTGACAAAATTTTAAAGATGGTTTTTCTTCACTTTTTTTCGGGAAAAAACAAATGTCTGTGTATAGAACTCAATCATATATAATGTAGCAACGTAAAAAATTTTTGGAAATAAAAAAAAACTTGTTTTAAAAAAAAAAGTGTGGTTTTGGAAAAAGAGAATGGAATTCATCACCTTTTTTGCATTTTTTAAATCATTCCCCTTTCGGAAAATATTACTTACAGGGGTCTCTAGCTGTGAGAAAGTCAGCAAAATTTTTGAAAATTATACCCTTTTTTTTGTTTTAACCGGCAAATAGGATTGAACTTTAAGCTTAAATTCCCAGTCAGCGAAAGGGGTTAAAACATTTTACCAAGGATCCAAAAAAAAAATGCATTTTTTTTATTAATGTAAACTGTCTCAAAAAATTTATGCGCCTATGCTTTTAAATCAAGACAGTGGCACAGATAACGGGCCCTCACAAGACGTTATGTTCTCTGAATGTAGGGACACTTTCAAATACAAAAAGGGTTAAAAAGGGACGGTTTTTCAGACAACAAGAAAGTGCAAACAATAAAAACCCCACTCCTCAAGGACAGACAAAAAAAAAATTAAAGTGAGGTTTTAATTTTACAAAAAAAAATAAAAAAACAAAAAAAAAACCTGCATGAGGGGAAAAAAAAATGACCAAAGTAACATGCAAAGCAATCATTTGTAATCATTTTTGTCGTAAAAAGGCATTAAAGAAAATTACTCCCAGGGAATACCATCATGCCGCCATATCCATATCCCTGACATTCCTCCCCATCCCCTTTCCGTAACCATAGAGTCATTGCTGTAGGGGCCTCCGATCCACCAAGCCTCCGAGTTACCAAAAAACCCTCGTCCATAGCCACCAAGTTGCCGTAGGGTTTTCCCCCATAGCCTATCCACCTCCCTGATTTCCATTTCCACCTTTGGGTTTCCCCCCCTCCTATGATGTAAATTTTGGGATTAGTTTCACAAAATATTTTCACAATGTCAAAACTAAATACAAATGTACAGCATATATCGATTTCTGAAATCTTCCCCAAATATCCTCACATGCTGTTGGATGGCTTAAAACTATAAAACAATTTTCCCCAGTGTATTTCCAATCACTTTGACATGATCTCACCAAAATAGGAATGGTGATCCATAAAAAGGGGCAGGGATTATTATAGCATTAAAAAGGGGGGCAAAAATGGGAAAATTCAAAATTTTTATTTCACCCTGCTCCTTCTGATCTCTTTTAGCCACTTTTAAAATCTCTTTCCTGCCCTTTTCAGTGTGAGTGTACGCTAACGTCCAGAACCACGTCAAAAGGACTCTGTTTAAATCATTTCCCCCAGCCACGCTAGTCCATTTCTAACCCAAGGCCCTCATAAGGTTTACAGGACCTTGATCTGGCCTTTACCAGCAGCGGCAATTTCTTTGTTCAAGTCATGAACAAGGTGTTTTTTTTTCATGATTTGTTCATTTACAAATTTTTTTTACACATTCTGTATAATTGAAACATCAATTCTTTCGTGAATAAAGTAAATAATTAAACCACTTTTTATTTACAATATAATGGACCCAAACCCAAAAAGCACAAGACGGGACAAGAGGCACAAAGGACAGCTTAAAAAAAAAAAAAGGGACAATAAAAAAAAAAACCCCGGGAAATTTTAACAAAATGTACCAAGGGCTTAAGTATCAAATAGGGACAAAAATTAACTAATAACAGCTGTACATAGCCCAGCTCCCAAATGGGGACCACATCGGGGGCTGAAGAATTTCCCATAACTTAAAACATTTCATTTTTTAAGAACATATACGACTATTTTATATGCTAATCAGCCAGCAAAAAGGGATTCCCGGGGGAGTTAAAAACATGAAAGATTCCCAAATTTAAAAAATTCTTTTCTTTTTTGTTTCAGCATTTTTTTTTTTTTAAAAAATACAGACCTGCACATCCCCTCTTGAAAAAAAATGCTTCTTTTTTCACCTTTGAAGGGAGTTTTTTTTTTTTTACCCCAAATTGAATGCGGCAACAAAAGGTAAATAAACAGATGAAAAGAAGAACTGATGAAAACAAACCTCCCACGCATCCCACCACCCCGTCCACCACGTGGGCCGAATCCCGGACCACCTCCCCATCCACGGCCTCCACACCACCCAGCCATTTGCGGAGTATTAGGTGGGCTTTCTTCACAAAAACCTGCGGGAAAAAAATAAAATGTTTTATAGTCATCTATTCTCCAAGTACAGAAACATTAGGAACCTTTTTTTTTGTTTTTTTTTTAACCAAAGCATTACAATTGTGTCTGCACTTAAACGCTTGTTTTTCACCAGGAAGGGGTTTTTCACGGAATCAAAACCCTTTAAGTGAATTGGAGCCAATCACAAACCTTTTTAAAAGCTGCAGAAAATAGAAAAAAAAACAGAACAATTACATTTAAAAAAAAATGGAACAAAACATTACAAATATTCAATTACAAGGAACCACAAAATTTAAAATTGGAAAATTCATAATTACTGAGTTTTTGGAAGTGGAAAAAAATGATTAAAAAATGCATTTCAAATTAAGAGCAGCTAGGATTTTTAAATTCACTGACTGCCACATGCCAAGGCGCTTGTTCATTAAAACCTCATGGGCCTTTTTTTGGCGCTTTTGTCCCAACATCTGCGTCTCCGCGGGGAAAGGGGAAATAAATCACCGTCATTCATCAGGGAAACAAACCACAAAACCCCCAGCATGACAACGTTCCGAATTGGAAAAACCAAAGCTGTGTTTACCAAATTTTCCTTGTCTTTTTTTACTTCGTACTCAGGGGTAATGATTTTTTAACCCTTTTTACTGAACAGAAAAAGAAGCCCCCATTTAATTTTACAAACTTAAAAACAAAAATTTGACCTGCAAAGGATACAAATATGACTTTTAATGAAACACAAAGCATGCTTAAACTAAACATAGTGCAATCAAAAGCTTTTCAAACACAACCTTTTCGGGGGAAGACGGGTTCCCTCCTTTCTTTCATCCCCTCCCCTTTTTTTTTTTCTCATCTCCACCAATAAACCTTAAAACCCTACTTACTCCTGTCCCCCAGCTTAGAGTGGCCTGGTCCAAGACTTTCTTCACGGCTTTGTCACCTCAAACCCAAACAAACAAAAGCGCGTCTCTGGCCCTTCATCTTGTCAAAGGGAAAATAATTTTGGCCCCTGGAAGTAAAGTAAAAATACTGTTTACTGTTGGGTACCAAGACAAAAAAATTAAGAAAAAGAAACTGTGAATATCTCTCTGGACGAGGGGATAAATACTTCATCACCTTTCAACCAGACTTGATAAAAGGGGATAAAAATGTTAATCAATTTAAAAAAAACAGATCACAACAGCTGACCTGCCAAACACACACATGACATTTTGGAAACAATTATTTTTCTCCAACAAGTTGAAACAGTTCCTCATTAATGAAAGTATGAAAATATACACTACGATTTTAACTCATCAGCCTCTAGGGTTTGTATTAAAAAAGAAAAAAAAAACCCACATAAAACAGTAGGGGGAAACTATTTCCCTTTTTTGTATTTCCACTCACACTCCATCTTTTCATATAAAATACATTCAACAGGAACTTTTTTAAATTTCTGAACATTCAACAAAAAAGAAACGCAAATTCCCCTTTTTGTCTTTGGGGGCTTGCAACTTTTTTCACCCCCCATTAAGAAGACACTTAACCTCTTTTGGCAAATGCAAAACATGAAACCAGTTCCTACGTGCTTTACTTTCAAGTCATCTTCTGTCACTTTAAGGCCTACTCTTTAATGGGGGAATGAAAAAACATGCAGGGGAAAAGATTTTCAACTATTTTCAAAACACCGGACCCTTGGTTTAAAACATACCCAGACAAGGGGGGCAACCGAGTCTGCAGAATTAATTCCACAAAAATCTTTCCCAATCGGGCAAATGTTAAAGAGAAATTAAACCAAAACCCTGGAACCAGGCTACAGCACAACAAATTCTGTAAGAAAGATGCCAAATCAGAAGGCCTAACCTAACATTTTCCACTCCCTTTAATTTTTTTTCACATTTTTATTAAAACCACACACAAACACCCCTGAAAAAACGAAAGGGAAAAAAATTTTTCAGAAGCATTCACATATCTATCAACCATCTGGGGTCAAAATTCGGGAACCAGGGAATGAAGTGGGGTGGGGGGGTAGAAAGGAACAAAAAAACTTCAAAACGTTCACATATCCGCAACCCACTAGAATCAAAATTCGGAAAACCGGGGGAAAAAAGGGGGTGGGGTGGGGAAGAGGGGGGGAATTTGGGGTTTGAACTAAATACATTTCACCTCTCTACTGCTTCGCTGAAAAGTGGGTTTTAGAAAATAAATGCACTTTACCAGTACAAAATAAATGCTAAAATCACATCAATTTTGGGCTTTATTCGCAAAGATTTTTTTCAGCTATAATAAAATGGCCAACCTAAACCCCCCTTTTAAAGAAAAGTTCCGAATTCGGATTAAAAAAAATTTTTTTTTTGCCATTAAATTGGGGTTTTGAGACTGATGTTGACTGATAAGGGGAAATTTAAAAAAAAAATTCAGGTCTGGCACTGTGAATTCAATAACTCCCTGGAACTTGAAAAGATCCAGTTTGATATTGCCTGTGCCAGTTACACAAGCTCAAAAATTTCCAACAACTAAATCGACATTTTTGAAAACAACAAAAGAACTGAGAGACCATGTACAAATTTAAAACATGGGGTGTTGTGTATCTTTAAAATTTTATTTTCAAATATGATGTTAAAAACACTACTAAAACGACGTAGTAATTCAAACTTACGGCCCCAAATTTTCCGAAACTCTTGACATCATCCCAGGCACACCTGGATCCAGTCTGCCCCCCAAAGATTTTCTTTAGCCTGAGAGGGGTTTGCTGGGTTGGGGGCAATCGACCCCATGAATTTTTGTTCTTTGGTTTTTAAGACCTGATCAAATGCAATTAAATAAGTATTAAAAGCAACATGGATCATGGCCCTAACCAATGGAAAAAAAAAAAAAAAGATCAATGCAATTTAAAAACAAACAAAAATCGCATACAATTCATATTAGAGGGAATGTCAAAAAATGCTCGAGATCATAAGATCACAAAATCATTTGTGATTTTTCTTGCGAGTTAGGGATGGGACTGCACCATTTGGGCACTGCCTCCTTACTCTCCCAAAGCTCATTTGAGGAGCGAATTCGTAATTTTCCCACCTGAATCACTATACAAAAAAGGGGAGAAAAAAAGAACACAAAATACCCCTCAACTTTTTCAGACACAGATGAAGGGAAGGTAGAAACTTACCGTCGAACTTTTTCTGTTTCTTTGAAAACGACGAATCCAAACCCTCTAGCCTCCTCTTTCCAGGTCTTTTTTAAATGCAGCTTGAAAACTTCACCTATCTTTTCAAAATTTCTCTGAGATCCTCAAATGAAAAAAAAAAAAAAACATTCAACCACGGGGAAAACCCTGACAGACTTTGTTTCAATAGTTTTGATCATGTGGGAACAAAAAAATCAATTTCTTGTACCCTTTAGCAATTTTATCCACATACCATTTCCCTTTCATTCTTCCTTACAGTGAACTTCAAATGAACGTCTTAATAAAGGAAGGGGGGGGGGGGGGGGGGGGGGGGGGGGGGGGGGGGGGGGGCGGGGGAGGGGATTTTTGTTTTGAAGTCATTCTGGGTGTGACAAAGTTTCTAGGGAAAGAGAAAAAAAGTAAAACCAAAAATTCAACATACCCTATGCTATTTTACTGTGGACCTTCTTAAAAATTTTTACACAACGGCAAATCAGTGGGCTGGTACCCCCAAAATTTTGGACAGGCCTGCAACCATAATTTTGGGGGCTGAAAACCTTGGATAAATTTTTCTTAACATGGAGAAACCAGATGACAAACTTCCCCTCAAGGATATGTGTAAAGCCTGAAAATTTCCAATATTTTCAATGTCTTTACTAGCCCCCTAATAAACAAACATGGAATGAAATACATCCAGAATGTTATGTTTCAATGGTAAAATCAAACTTAAAGTAGTAACATCAACACCCTGTTTAGTTTTGACAGGTTGAAAGTTCAAAATACTTAAAACTAAAACACACAGCCCACCTCAGAACAAATAATGAAATGTGTGGAGAAAAAATACACTTACTTGCAGTTGTTTCCCAAATCAATCCGCCAACAAAGATTTTTCTAAAAAATAAAACCCAAAACCCCAAAAAAAATTAATAAAACAAAAGATATACCTGTCTCGAAAAAAAACCCTAAAAACCCTTAACTTGTTAAGATTTTGTCTTATTTTTCCTAAAGACAAGGGACACCCTTTCTTTAAGTTTTCCCGGGGACGAAACGAACAATTTCCCGACATGCAAATCAGTGGGGGATCATCCCTTTTTGATACAAATTGCTCCTTATCCGGGGAAACGCTGAGACCTCTTAAAATCCTTAAAATCATCACAAGTGGGAATGATTTGTGACGTTTTTAAAACCGCGGTCCCTTTGCTTTAGAAATTCAGCATTAATTTATTTTGCATTTGAAGTTTGATAATCTAGTGACACAAAATTTTGTCTGGCTCACAGTTGACCTTCTATTGGCTACTAATGAAATCAAAAATCAACCTGCCATCTTTTTTTCTTTTTTAGCAAAAAGATGTTTTGAAACATTCCCACAAAAACGTTTTGAAACATCCCCTAACTGGCTTTTTCTTTTTTCCTTCTTTTTTTTTTTTTTTTTTTTTTAACTTTTCTTGGTGCACAATTCCGCCACTGATGACAAAGCTTATACAGTTTCATGGAAAAATGCTTGCTTGCTCCTTTTCTTTTTTGTTATGTTCTCCCGCAGTGTGCATGCATAGTCTAGGAGTCTGCCAAGCTACATTTTGCATGTGGTTAGGTATTCGGGGTGGATGTTCTGGGGTTTTTTTAGTGCCTGCTTGTGCATGAATATGTGTTTAAACATGAATTCCCTTTAAAATAATTAGGGCCATATCACATAAAAAAAAATGCTGTCCTTTGAAAATTTCTACTGAAACCCCGAAATTTTAAGGGAACATTTTTGATAAGGGTACAATTCCAAGCCTTGCACGAGCCTTTCAAAACGGAAAAGTCGATGTAATGCATATTACTGTGAGTGCTGGCAAACATTTTGCGGGCTTTCACCCACCTCTAAAAATAAAACTTCTATTGATTTTTTGAAAATTTTAAAAAAAAAAACGCAAAAAAAAAACCAAGAAACAAGTTTTAAAAATCTTTAAAAAAAAAAACACTCCCTCAGGGAAAAAAATCTTATAATTTTTGCATATCAAATGTTTACAGCAAAATTTTTATTTGGTAGGAAAAAGCAACCAAATACACAAAAGTCAAATCACAATTTTTCATACTGTAACATGACAATCTTCAAATGAAAAATGAAGTAAACTGCAGACAAATTCAAAGAAATGTTTGATACTCAGTTGATTTTAAAATTTGGTGGATTTTTTAGACACATACTATGTATGATATGCCGGTATTTGAGATTTGCAAAAGTGCAAAAAATAAGAATGCAAGAGTTTAAATTACTGAAAACTGGGAAAAAAAAAAAGAAAGAAAAATAAATCAAACATGTTCACTTGCAAGATCTGTTTCGCTGTTTCACGAGTGACCCAGACACAGAGACACAGAACCTGAAAAAAGATCAACAACAAACCACAAAAAAAAACCCCATATTTCAAGCACATATAAGTTAACAGTTAACTGTTCCAGTGCTTGCTTAAAAGACAGAAAAGAATAATATATATATACAAAAAGTGACAACTGTCATATTGTAAAAAATGTATTTAATCATGAATTCTCTAAACAAAAGTTCAGACTGTGCAACCTTTTTTTTTGGGCAAATCATGCAGTCCCCTGGGAAAATCTTTTTTCGATATCAACCTGAAACTTTTGCATCCTTCTCTTCACTTTTTTCTGCTTAAAGTTAAAGCATGTGCCTTACTTTAAAGAGTTTTTGGCTCTGCTCCATTTGTGCATGTATAATTTTTTTCATTATATATTTGGACTCCTCTATCCAAACACTTTTTGAAAAATCATGGGTAATTCTTACCCACAACGTGTTCAAAAGCGCAAAAAATTTCCCAAATCTGACACGGGAACCAGGCCAGTGCATCGTTTAAATGTATCATGAGCAATGACTTTTTTTTGTATGCATAATAATTTTTAGCAGATGTCACCTAAAGCATTTTTTACCCAATCCACCAAAATCAAAGCTGATAGAAATACGTAGTCGGCTGGGGTAAAAATTAAAACTTTTTTTTTTTTTATTTCATACCTTTAAAAAAAAATTTTTAAAAAAAAAACAAAAAAAAACGAACCCCCCCCCCCCCCCCCCCAACATTTCACAATTTTTTGGGGCCGGGATTTTATGGCCACTTAAAGATACGCGGTGTCACTGTGACCCCAAAGTGAAACTGGCCCATTTTTTAGCCCTCCGAATTCACATTTTCCTTTTCACCGACAAAAAGAGTCTTACGACAGCACACCCCACACCTGGAAAAGGTATCAAAAATTTTTAAACATTTAAAAAAAATTGCATGTGTTTAAAACAAAAAAAATCAGATTTAAAACGGTTGCAAGGACTGAGACCATACTGAGTGAGGGCACTGCTATTTCAGAACAGTACCAAACCCAAAGAACATCATTTCTGCGTTTGACTCTCTTATACATACATTTCTGCTCAATTTTTTATTTCCCCATTGGGCTGAATTCCCCGTTGGGCTAATTTATTTTCATGGGAAAGACACCTTCAAACTTCAGAAAAATGCCTATCTGTTTTAAGTCAGGTGCGGTCATGACAGTCATAGCATCACAAGATTAGATTAAACATAAAACCTTTTTAACCCTTTTTTACAGATTTCGTGTTTTTGGGACAATGAAGATGGGGCAAAGTGTCTTTTTTAACATCGGGGATTTTTTCCAAGTAAGGGGTGGAAATCAAACAAAATTTTTTTGTACAGAAAAATTCGAATATGCGTGTTTACATCATAA
>JAMYXO010007194.1:7500-10000 GCA_033310375.1 Conus canariensis
ACACACACACACACACACACACACACACACACACACACACACAGTGAGACAGACAGAAGGGGAGAGAGAGAGAGAGAGAGAGAGAGAGAGAGAGAGAGAGAGAGAGAGAGAGAGACAGAGTGAGACAGACAGAAGGAGAGAGAAAGAAAGAGAGAGAGAGAGGGAGAGAGACGGACAGAGAGAGAGAGAGAGAGAGAGACAGAGTGACAGAGTGAGACAGACAGAAGGAGAAAGACAGAGAGAGAGAGACAGAGACAGACAGACAGACAGAGACAGACAGAGAGAGAGACACACATATAGACAGAGAGAAAGACAGACAGACAGACAGAGACAGACAGAGACAGAGACAGACAGACAGAGAGAGAGACAGACAGAAGGAGAAAGACAGACAGAAGAAGAGAGAGAGAGAAAGAGAGAGAGAGAGGGCGGAAGCAGGGAATGCAGATCTGGGAGATAAATATGAGGGGAGATGGGGGTGGTGGTAGTCGTGGGGGCGGGAGGGGTGGGGGGAGGCAGCCAACATCTTTGATTCAGTATGAGATGTCATCACAGCAGAGGCGGACAGATGTGTTGACAGAAGTGGAATCATCATTGATTAAGGTGTGCCACCGACACGTATTCAACAACTGAACTGCCCGATCTTTGGTCAAAATCTTCAGAAAAAGTGGAAGAAGGTCTCCAGAAAGGTGCAGGATCTACAGAAAGGCAGAGGATCTACAGAAAGACGGAGGATCTACAGAAAGGCGGAGGATCTACAAGAAGGTGGAGGATCTACAGAAAGGTGCAGGATCTACAGAAAGGCGGAGGATCTACAGAAAGGCGGAGGATCTACAGAAAGGTGCAGGATCTACAGAAAGGCAGAGGATCTACAGAAAGGCGGAGGATCTACAGAAAGGCGGAGGATCTACAGGAAGGCGGAGGATCTACAGAAAGGTGCAGGATCTACAAAAAGGCGGAGGATCTACAAAAAGGCGGAGGATCTACAAAAAGGCGGAGAATCTACAGAAAGGCGGAAGAGGGGTCTTCAGAAGGACGTTGGAGTCTTCAGGGGACGGTCTTCGGGAGGGTGGAGGAGAGTCGTTGAGACAGGTGGAGTGTCACCAGAAAGGTGTGGAGAAGGGCCTTCAGAAAGGTGAAGAAGGTTCTGCAGAAACGTGGGCGAGGATCTTCAGAATGATGGGTAGGCGCCTTCGGAGAGACGGGGGAGAGTTTCAGAAGACAGAGCGGCAATCTCCAGGAAGGCAAAAAGTAAAGGCTCCCAGAAAGGTGAGTGGCCGTTTTCGGGAAGATGGTCAGTCTTCAGGATGGTAGAGTAAAGGTCTTCAGAGAGGCGCGACGAAAGTCTTCAGAAAGGCACGACGAAAGTCTTGAGAAAGGGGGATAACCGCTGTGCTGCAGGACCTGGGTAGCGGGAAAGAGCAGAGAGCAGAGTGTAGGGAGGCTGGACAAGATGTAAATGGACAACACACAAGACATGGACAGACAAACAGATAGAAGGAGAGTGAGACAGGGAGTGGGAAGAAGGAGATGAAGAAGAAGGAGAACAAGAACAAGAAGAAGGTGAAGAAGAAGGAGGAGAAGAAGAAGTGACAAAGAGGGAGGAGAAGGAGAAGCAGGAGAAGGAGAACAACTAACGTGACAAAAACAACAACAATAACAACAACAAAAACAACATAACATTAAAAAAAAAGGAAGGGGAAGACTAAGAAAGAAGGAAAAAAACATCAGGTGAATAGACCAACACCAACAACACAACAACAACATGAAAAAAAAGAAGGAGAAAACAAATACAGACGAAAATAAAGTCATCGGATGAATATAACCAACCACACAGTTCTGAACATCTTTTTCATCTTGTTTATTCGTTCATTTTCTCATTCCCTTTTTTTTCCCCTTCTTCTACCTATCTGTCCAATCAGCCCAGTTCAATTACTACGAATCCACTTCAGTGTTCACACTGTCTGGCATTTTCCACAGACTAAACAAATGAGCACGTGCTGGACCCAGGGATCCTCCCGATTCCAACTCGAGAACGTCCAACCTGCTGTTGGAACATCTGACCTCTCTGCTGGCCCGACCCCAGTGGAACCATTACGAATTCTATGGCTGAAGCTGGAAGGCCCGTGACCCACTCTGGAACCCTACGTGTTCTTACGACCGTCACGAATGGGGTCCTGCCTCCATCCAGGAGCTGTCTGCGATGGGAAGGATGGCAAAGAGGAGAGCACGGACTTGGCGGGGGAATTGTCCAGTTTTATGCACTGTCTGGGACCGGAAAATCTCTCTATGTCTTTCTCTCTTTGTCTGTCTGTCTGTTTGTCTGTCTGGCTGTCTCAGCGTGGTGCATACGGCGTGTAGAATGGGTTTGGGATAACACACACGTATAGATGTGCGCCCCTCCACCTCACCCCCAACACACACATCCTAACTCGCACGTCTCCAGCACGTACAAACACGCGCGGACACACTTACGCCCTGCCCCCCCCCCCTCTCTCTCTCT
>JAMYXO010007195.1:0-12436 GCA_033310375.1 Conus canariensis
GACTGTGGATTTGCTGTTTGATGTGGATCTACAGATTCCCCTATCTCATTTCGTGAAAAGCAGTACAGAACTTAAGCAGAGAGTTAGGATCCCACTGATAGCGGACCTCCACGGGTTACTGCGTGATGATGTTTGTAATACTCTCGCTGAATGACTGTGGCTTTGTTGTTTGATGGGGTCCGCACCAGATGATCCTTGTTCCCTCTTTGGACAGAGTGTCGCTGGTATTGGTAATGCAGTCTCTGGCCTGATTTTGCCGGCAGTAAAACAAAAAAGCGGACCTCTTTATGGTGGTGGAGATGGTCCTAATAAAATGACATCTCTCTCTCTCTCTCTCTCTCTCTCTCTCTCTCTCTCTTCTTCTTCTTCTTCTTCTTCTTCTTCTTCTTCTGTGCTACTTCAGTGGCATTGCTACCACCCCTCTGCATCATAGGCTGGCCCACAATAACAAAAGAATCACACAAACATGCGCGTGCTATGACAGTCCGGAAACGCACCATCGGCTGGCCCAAGCTAAACACTAAAGATCTGAAACTGCAAACTGATGCATCAGGTTCTTACGAGCATGCATGTACACACGCATGTGCACGCACGAGGACATACACAACCACAGTAAAACTTGAGGTCTTGTCCGGGTGTGGTTGTTTGTATCTATGGCAGCGTGGATGAGCAGTATGACTGAGAGGCCACGGGAGAAAATACAGAAAAAAAAAATACAGGAGATAAGCTAAGGGAGAAAATAAAGGGAAAAAATACAGGCGATAAGCAACGGAAGAAAACAGGAAAAACATTGGAGAAAAAAAAAACACAGGAGATAAATTGCGGGAAACAAGAAAAGTACAGGAGATAAATTACGGGGAAAAAAAAGAGAAAAATACAGGACATAAACTACGGGAGAAAAGAAAAATACGGGAGATAAACAACGGGGGAAAAGAAAAATACGGGAGATAAACTAAGGGAGAAAAGACAGGAAAAATACAGGAGATAAACTACAGGAGATAAGAAAAATACAGGAGATAAACTACAGGAGAAAAGAAACATGCAGGAGATAAACTACGGGAGATAAGAAAAATACAGGAGATAAACTACGGGAGAAAAGAAAAATGCAGGAGATAAACTACGGGAGAAAAGAAAAATGCAGGAGATAAACTACGGGAGAAAAGAAAAATACAGGAGATAAACTACGGGAGAAAAGAAAAATACAGGAGTTAAACTACGGGAGAAAAGAAAAGCACAGGAGTTAAACTAAGGGAGAAAAGACAGGAAAAATACAAGATATAAGCTACGGGTGAAAAGACTGGAAAAATACAGGAGATAAACTACGGGAGAAAAGACAGAAAAATACAGAATATAAGCTACGGGAGAAAAGACAGGAAAAATACAAGATATAAGCTACGGGAGAAAAGACTGGAAAAATACAGGAGATAAACTACGGGAGAAAAGACAGGAAAAATACAAGGTATAAGCTACGGGAGAAAAGACTGGAAAAATACAGGAGATAAACTACGGGAGAAAAGACAGGAAAAATACAGAATATAAGCTACGGGAGAAAAGACAGGAAAAATACAGGAGATAAACTACGGGAGGAAAACAGGGAAAATACAGGAGATAAGCTACAGGAAAAAACAGGAAAAATACAGGAGATAAGTTACAGGAAAAGACAGGAAAAATACAGGAGATAAACTACAGGAGAAAAGGCAGGAAAAATACAGGAGATAAACTACAGGAAAAAACCGGAAAAATACAGGAGACAAGCTACAGGAGAAAAGACAGGAAAAATACAGGAGACAAGCTACAGGAGAAAAGACAGGAAAAATACAGGAGATAAACTACAGGAGAAAAGACAGGAAAAATACAGGAGACAAGCTACAGGAGAAAAGACAGGAAAAATACAGGAGATAAACTACAGGAGAAAAGACAGGAAAAATACAGGAGATAAGCTACAGGAAAAAACAGGAAAAATACGGGAGACAAGCTACAGGAGAAAAGACAGGAAAAATACAGGAGATAAGCTACAGAAGAAAAGATAGTTAAAATACGGGACATAAGCCAAGTGAGAAAGCCAAGAAAAATACAGAAGAAAAGTTACGGGAGAAATACAGGAAAAATACAGGAGCTAAGCTACGGGAGAAAAGACAGGAACAATACAGGAGAGAAAAAAAAGGCAAAGGGAGCCCTGGTGCATGACAACTCGCTGAATTCGGTGACAGTTCTGAACGGGCAAACGAAGGACGGAAATGGAATAAGAATTCTTTCTCAAAATGATTGGTGTTTTTGTTCTGTTTTATTTCGGGGTTTTTAGTTGTTTTTTGTTTTGTTTTGTTTTGTGTTTTGTTTTCTTTTTTTTTTTTCTTTTTTTTTTTGTTACTGGCATTAGTTTAGCTGTAAACAATACGCGAACAGATTACAAACACACAGCACCACCACCACCGCTACCACCACCACCACCACCCCCACCCCCACCCACTCCTCCCCCAGAAAAAGAGAGAGAGAGAGAGAGAGAGAGAGAGAGAGAGAGTACAACGATATTCGAAACAACTGTCAAAAGCGGTTTATCTTATACACTTCTCTTGCGTTTGAACATAGGTGACATTCGCTGTGAACCGCTGTAGTTTACTCTGAATCGGGTTTGTTCGATAAGAGACCTACATGACTGTGGCGTTGATCCAAAGGAGAGGTCTTTACTCTTGGTCTGTGGCGTTGATAAGAGACAAACCAAATAAATCCATAACATGCGGTGAAACAATCAATGTTCACGCTAAAAACTCTCTCTCTCTCTCTCTCTCTCTCTCTCTCTCTCTCTCTCTCTCTCTCTCTCTCTAATGCAGTCTCTATATTTCAAGTCAGTAAGTTGGCGATCTTTCCTTTGGATTGCATAGATAGATAAATGGAGTGTGTGCTCCTCCCCCCCCCCCCCCCCCCCCATCCCCCTCCACCACCACCCCTTTTTTTTCCTTTTTATTTAAACAATATCAATGTTTCACACAACAAAACCAAAACCATACGCCTCTCTTTGTTACTGTTTGTTCTTATCGAATTGATGCAGATTGTCTGTTCTTTGTGTGTGTGTGTGTGTATGGTGACTGTCATTTCAATATCAGCTGCAGTCTTCGCGCCAAAAATAGCCCGCTGCGTGTGAACCGCCCGAGGCGGGAAAGTCATTCGCCTGTGACTGACCGGTTCTCCGCCGTCATTCCCTCTCTCTCTTGCCTCCTGCCTCTTTCTCCCTTCCTTCCCTCTCCCCCACTCCCCACGCCGCCCCTTCATACACACACAACACGCACACACACACACACACACACACACACACACACACACACACACACACACACACAGAGTTAAGCACTAGTTGAATCTTATGAGCAGCTTTAGTGGGTCGTTGATTTCAAATGAAAAAGACAACGGGGACAGTTGCACTTTTCATAGGAAATGCCCGCATAACGGTCCAGATTCAAACTCAACAGAGTTCTAGACATATCGTCTGCAAGTTTTCCAGGTAAATATTATATCAAGTCGCTATTTTTCAGGCGAGTTGCCAATTAACACCGGTAGTTACGTCCCTTGGGAGGCAAATTGCATGGCAGCAAGTTTACCAGCTCACCGTTTCAGGATTGAAGGGGTTTGATTTATCGATCACAACAGTCCACCAAGGATAAATCATTATTTCCCATTTTACGTGAAAATGAATTACGTTCATGTGAATATGAATTATCGTAATGAGTAAATCTTAAATGGATTTTTTATGAACTGAAAATATAAAAAATAACCGGTTTTTCATTAAAACAAGTAGTGATGAAGTATCAAAATGAACGACGTTCGTGAAATTTACTTCTATCACGGATATTCATGCTTCCGGTTTAGTAACATTGAGTGTGTTTTTTTGTTTGTTTGTTTGGTTTTTGTTGTTGTTGTTTCTTTTTTTTTTTAGGGTGTGTGTGTGTTTTGATTTTTTTTTCGGGGGAGAGGGGTAAGGGAGTATTAAAAAGTAGCCATGCACAAAACCTCTCACAGTGACCATGGACAACGCCTCGCACACTTTCTCAGCCAATCCAAAAAGAGCTAGCAAGTCACTGCCCTTCCGCTGCAAACAGTCCCGCCACCTCTCTCCCATACCTTCCGGGCTTGTGTCGCGTCAAGACTCAACTTCAAAGGGACCGCGCCGGGGCTTGTTTGTTGACTTAGCTGTTAGCACCTGGTCCCCTGCGCCCAAGTCTTGGCCTTTGATCGTGTGCCCGTGACGCCACTTGGGTCTAAACTGACCACTTATCCACCCTTCCCCAAGCATTGTTTACAGGTGTACTGATCATCACAAACGCAGTGTTCAGATGGTCGAAGTTTAACGCTGCTTCGTCATGAACGCGAGAGATTTTGATTCCCACGCGTTAGCTCCCTTCTGGGGCGCGTTCAGTGAGAACTGTTTCCTCTACTTTTTTACTACAGGGGTCATTCAGGCAACCTTCCTTGTCCCTACTATTTACTACGTGACCGTTCAACCAACCTTCCTTTTCGCTACTTTTTTCAACTACGTGGATGGTTCAGGCAGCCTTCCTTTCGCATACTTTTTATTACATGGGTCGTTCTGCTGGCATTACTTTTCCTTCCTTTTTACTTCATGGATCGTTCGGACAGCCTCTCTTTTCCCCTACTTTTTACTATATGGATCGTTCTGTCAGTATTACTGTTCCCTATGCTTTATGACATGGGTCTTTCATCCAGTATTACTTTTCCCTATTCTTTACTACATGGGTCGTTCTGTCAGCATTACTGTGCCCTATGCTTTCTTACATGGGTCGTTCAGCCAGTATTACTGTTCCCTATGTTTATTACATGGGTCGTTCAGCCACTACTACTGTTCCCTATGTTTATTACATGGGTCGTTCTGTCAGTATTGCTGTTCTCTATGTTTATTACATGGGTCGTTCAGCCAGTATTACTGTTCCCTATGTTTATTACATGGGTCATTCATCCAGTATTATTTTTCCCTATTCTTTACTACATGGGTCGTTCTGTCAGTATTACTGCTCCCTATGTCTTATTACATGGGTCGTTCAGCCGGTATTACTGTTCCCTATGTTTAATTCATGGGTCATTCATCCAGTATTATTTTTCCCTATTCTTTACTACATGGGTCGTTCTGTCAGTATTACTGCTCCCTATGTCTTATTACATGGGTCGTTCAGCCGGTATTACTGTTCCTTATTCTTTACTGCATGGGTCGTTCTGTCAGTATTACTGTTCCCTATGTCTTATTACATGGGTCAGAGAACTAGTAAACAGGCATTCTGGCTCACCCACCTCCGCCAGCTCCAACCGGCTTCAGCCGGTTTCGCTGTTGCTCCGGCGGGTTACCCAGAATGCCTGTTTACTAGTTCTCTAATAGTAAACACTTTACAAACATACATAATGTGTAGGATTATCTGTTTTTAATACTAATTTACTAAACTTTTGAGACTTAAGTTTTTGCTTAATCCTTCGTTTTTCTTGATCGTTTTCAATAACATCATTTTCACGCATACATTCATCAAATGTAAAATAAATTTTTGCAAAACTCTTCACATCTGGCCGCATTACTGATCACCTCTGGATCTCACTTGAGACCCTATGGCGCCCTAGGGCCCCAAGCCAGACCCAGAGGGTCACATATAACACGGCCAGATGTGAAGGGTTTTGGGAATATGCCTCCAACAGTAGTATACTTTTATACTTGGTTGCCTGCTTACTATTTTTCTAATTTGGGGCAGTCCCCTTACCCCCTTTTTAGTGACTCTTCCAGATTTGGGTTTACGGGCGTTTATAGCCGCGCCAGTGACCCAGACAACACAACCCATGTGGTTTACGGGCGTTTATAGCCGCGCCAGTGACCCAGACAACACAACACGAAATGGGAAGAGTCACTAGAGGGCAGGGAAGAGGGCAAATTTAGACTTTTCAATGCCATGACAACCAAGTATTTAAAACTACTGCAGGCATATCCCCAATGTTGTTAACTTTAAGATTTATATATATACTGTACACAAACAAACGCTTTACAATTACATGGTGTCTACTTGTAAAGTTGTTTTTATTTGCCTAGAGTAAAGTTGTTTTTAAAGTTGTTAAAACAACACCAAAAGCTAAATAACAAAGTGCATCTTACCTTACTTTTTAGTCACTACTTTTTAATAAATATTTGTTTTAAATGCTTTTAGATTTAAATATAAAAATGCTGCTTTTAATACATAAAATTGGGAAAATATTATTTTGAGGTGGGGAATTTAGCCACCTAAATTTATACAATGACGTCTAACGCCTGTACTAACCGACGCCGGTGGGGAATTTAGCCGGCTAAATTTATACAATGCCGCGTGGGCGGCCCGGCGCCCTTATGTGTAACTTGACACGAACCAGCAAACAGTGCGACGCTTCGACTCGGCAATTATGCAGTTGAGTAAGCCGGGGCCAGACATGTCTGGCCTAGAGTACTACATAAAGAGGAGTTGTCTCCCCGGAAAAGAATGTAACAATTAATTGTGAAAAAAATCGTCATTAAGTCGTTCTAGGTTCTTATTCAAGTCGGCATCACGTTCTTATTCAAGTTCTTATTTAAGTTCTTAACAAGTTTTTATTCAAGTTCTTAACAAGTCAACATCAAGTTTTTAACAAGTCATCATCAAGTTCTTAACAAGTTCTTATTCAAGTACTTATTCAAGTACTTATTCAAGTTCTTAACAAGTCGTCATCAAGTCGTCATTAAGTTCTTATTAAGTCGTCATCAAGTTCTTATTAAGTTCTTATTTAAGTTTTTATCAAGTTGTCATCAAGTCGTTATCAAGTTCTTATTCAAGTCACTTATAATTATTTATTAAGTTCTTGAAATATTACTGCATATCAAATGGATCAAAATGAGATTTTGTTGTTGGCAGTTCTGGCATGCTTTTTTGTTCGGCTTCTGTATTTAGTGGCTGAGATTTTTTGGACTGCTTCGGTTTTTGCTGGCGTTGTGTATATGTTTTATAAACGTAATAACACCCCCACCAACAGCAATGACGCCAAAAATGCTAACTCTTTTAATCCAAATAATCCATGACGACTTTGGCGTCGTAGGTCTTGAATCAACTTGTGTATTTACAGCTGGCTGTGGCAACACTGTTGGCGTTGGCGGTGTTATGTTTTCATTATGAGTTATATTCTGTGATTGTAACATTAATTTTGTTCGTTTGTTCCACTCTGCTAATCTTTTTCCTGCCGCAACACGCCCAGGATGAGGAGGCTTTTTACTGGTCACTTTCTCCATCAATGTTTTCTGCTGATTTTCTGGCTCGGTCATTTTGAAGGGAAACAAAATCTATATGATTAAAAGTAATTAATCCCATGATTAATGGCGATAACAATGTTCCAAATCTGTAATACAGATCACATCCTAGAGACTCTAATGACTTTGTTAAAACTGGATCCTGCGTTAAATCATACATAAAATCTTGTTCAGAATCAATGGGAGCAAATCTACTAACTAGTTTAGTGTACAAACTAAGAGCCGTTTGCCCAACGCTTTTTACCATTCTTGACCCCAGTTGCGCTTCATACCTATTGTGATACTTTACAATGTCTTGTGGCGACATCTGTTGTATCTGTTCTATGCTGAATTCATTTCCAAGGTACTGTTTTGTTTTTCCACACGCCGCCAAAGAATACAGCCTTTCCTTTTTAGGCATAATAGCTTGGTCATCAACTTGATCATTTGTAATCATAAGTTCAGGAACGTTTAGTAGATCATCGCAGTTCATGTTTTATTAATAAATAAATATTATTTTATTTTTTAAAAATGAGCACCGAAAAAACTATTACTAACCTCGTATACCATTCTGCTGTTATTGGAGGCCTAAGTGTAGGATACACAATGCTTGGTAAAAGCCTGTTAAAAATAAAACCAGCAGATCTTGGCAAACTAGGCTTTGAAGACTCAGCAAAGCTGATTGCTGTTATTACAGCTTCATTTGCTACGAAAGATTTTCTAGTTAAGCAAGGAATAATTCCAGACAGTATTAATATGTAAAATTAAAAAATACATTTATAAAAATGGCTTCACTCGTGATGATGATAGGCGGCGCTGTGGTGAATGCGCTTGCTTTTAGCGGAAGTAATTACGCGTTTAGTAAACTACGGGATGACGGCGAGAGAAAAAGACATAACAAAGCTATGGAGCAACTAGCCGCAGCACAAGCTGCGTATGAAAAGCAGAGAATTGAGCAGTTAGATTTTATTAACGATGAACTGAAAAAACAGGGACATGCAGCTTACACATTTAAAGATGTTGATCAAGCAATAAAAGAATATTATCTTGTAACAGGCAAGCCAATCGAGACATTGCCCCCACCAAAATTTAGCGATTACTATCAACCATCAGAAAAACAAAAGATGCAAGAAATATTGTTTATTGCTTTTGGCATGACCGTTGTGTATTTTGTTGCGCATAATATTGGCTGAATAAAAAATGAACAAGATCTATTATTCGCCAAAAGGATATTGGAAGGGAATAACAGCAATTAAAAAGCTAAGCCAAGCAGCTGGAGTCAGTGAACAAACAGCAAAAGAATGGTTATCTAAACAAGCGATTTGGCAAATTTATTTACCTGCGCCTAAACAAATACAAAGACCACACTTTGTGAATATAACTCCAAACGACACCCATCAAATGGATCTTTTATATTTACCCCATGATACGATTAGACGAAAAAGATTTAAGTACGCACTTACAGTCATTGATATAGCTTCAAGATACAAAGATGCTGAACCATTAACACAAAAGAGTGCTTCTGCTGTTGCTGTCGCTATACAGCTGATATACCAACGAGGCCCGTTAACTTATCCTCGCATGATTCAAGTCGATGACGGAAAAGAATTTAAAGGACAAGTGAATCAATTATTGTTAAAACATAGAGTTACCATTAAAAGAGGCATTCCGGGTGTTCACAGATCACAGGGTTTGGTTGAAAACTTTAACAAACAGTTATCTGAAAGGCTTTTCTCCTACCAGTATCACAGAGAGCTGATTGACAATTCTCGCAACACAGAATGGGTTAGAAGGCTGCCCTCAGTTTTGCGCGCAATGAATAATGAAGAATTTAAAGGTCTAAAACCAGTACAAGCAATCAGAAAACAAACAATAAATGTTGTTGAAGGAGAGTCTTCATCAAGCAAACTATTACCATTTGGTTTGAAAGTGAGATACCTTTATTCGCCGGGAGAAGCGGAAGGGGACACTCGCATCAGGGCAACAGATCCAGTTTGGAGTGTTGATCCATATGAGATAAAAAAAATTGTGAAAATGAATCCGCCCGTGTATTATTTACGAGAAACTGACACAACAAAACGACCTGCCCCTCAAAGATCTTTTGTGAAAGAAGAACTGCAGATAATCCCTCCAGACACAGTTCCAGTCGCTTAATTATTTTTTAATTTCAATTAAAATGGCGGCAAGAATGGAAAAGGAAGAATCCTTACGTAAAATGGCACTGGAAGCAAGAATGGTGAAGGAAGAGTCCTTAGAAATAATACGAGGAATATTTGATTGTAATCTTGCTATTAGACTAGCATTTAAGAAGATTGATCATGTCATGCCAGACAAAACCTCAAATTTTGATTGGGAGCAAGAATATATTAAAAAGATAAAAAAAATTCGTGCACATCAAGCAAACATGAGAAAAAAATTTTTCTGAATTGGTTGATGATATAGGTAAGCTTCAAGAACTATTTTAATTTAGGCAAATATATTTGAGTTTAAAATGGAAGCTCAAAGGGAAATGGCAGAAAAGGCAAAGGGAAAGTCTTTAAAATTAATGCAAGATTTATTTGAGCATCAGTATATCATTAAAGAAGTATTTGAGAAGATTGACAATCCCTGGCTAGAACAATCGCCAGACAATCGCTTTAAACCCCAAAGCTTTGATTTTGATTTATGGGTATGGGAATATGAATATCGTGAACTGGCAAAAAAAATTAAAGCACATCTAGCATTAATAAATAATATTAATTTTGCTAAATTAGATGATGATATAATTGAACGTGCGATTGCTGAAAAATATAAGCCCATATGATTATACTATTCTCCAATGGCCAATTGCATATGAAAACTCTGGATTAACAAATACTCTTTTTGTGTTAGTGCGGTCAAGAGACCGTTTTGTTACAACTGTTGTGTTAATCTCATGCAGATTAGATCGCAGCTTGTAATTGTCATGATGAAAAGTCTTATTGCCAAACAATGCTTCTTTGTAATTGTCATGGGTTATGCTTGACTGCACAACACTGCGAGATATTCCCTTTGCTTTTTTAACAACTTTTGTTTGGCTTGAAAGACTATACATTTTCGACCTCAAACCAACAAACTCCTTGATCACAACACCAGATAATTCATCCTTCATCTTACCTAAAACCTTCTTGTTAACAGTTGAATGCAAAGGCGAATCTTTAGGATAATCAGATGTGTCGTACCATCCCGCATGCCCTTTAGCTACTTCTAATTCCATGTTCTTTGTAAAAATCTTCAGTAGGGATGTCGATTACAAAAGAATCTGTATCTGTGTACAGAACTCTGGACTCTGGATACAAGGGTTTAAAGTAGTCGTAAAGAAATTCTAACATCAAAAGCTTCGACAGCTCTAAAACAGTAAACCCAATAAAAACAGGTTTGTCCAATTTGACTTTCTTTTTTTTCATCATTATGCCAAAAAGCTGATCATGAAATCTTCTGAAGTCCTGATAATTAGGTTTAGAAGTTAGCTTAATTGCATCGTTCTCTCTGGTGACCAATCTAACATCTTTACGCTTGTGCGGATTTTCCATAGTCTTTCCAAAACAGCTGTTGTTCATCAACTTGAAAAAGTCTTTTTCTGAAGCATCTGTGGTTTTAGTTCTGAGATCAGTGTTCTTCATGATGTATGGTTTCATGAACTGTTCTTGATCAAAAGCAATTATACGATGAACAGCTGTCAACTTTAAACCATGTCTTAAATAAAATTGAAGAAGTCTGTAATGACAGACATAATTTTTTTTGTCTCGAAGATTAGGCACAAGTTTAGGCGGTTCTGTCATTGACGCTTTTAGGGTTTCTGCCGCTAATGGATAGTCATTATGGTAATCATGGAGTTCATGAGGATATTCTAAATCAACTTCTAGAATAAAGCCTTGTTGTTGATCAGCTTCTAGACTCTGAAGCCATTTTAAAAACTTTTGAATGTCTTTGAGTCCTGTGTACATTTTAAAGTTACGTAATGGAAGTGATTGACTCATAGCCCATCCATACAGATTGTTTGCATCTAAATACATAAGATAGTTAGACCTTTTACTTGGATCATAGTCGTCCAAGTATTTGTTGTTTGCTTTACAGTAATGGTGCGACGCCATACTGATTCCCCCACGCAATCCGTTTTCAATCATCTGAAGCATTGGCAGGTCAGACAACAGGTCAATTTGTACTCCAGTAAATTTTAAGAAAGCGTCCCAGCTCATCCCAGGCGCAGAAATATAATGCGCGGGATCCAAGCTGTAATGTTTCATGCAGGTCTTTCTGTAATTTTCAAAGATGTCCGCCAACAAACAGGTATCCGCCATTAAATAGGAATCATGATAGTCTCCCATCGTTTTACACTCTAACTTCTGCCACGCATCTTGAGCATGCTGGTAATCAGAATCACTGATGTCCTTTCCTCTAAGACTAGAAAAGAACGCGCCTTTAGGCGGAAGTGTATCTTCGTCAAACCTTTCCCAGCTGTTCATGTACTCATAAGGATAAACGCCCTTTCTAACAAGAGTTGGGTCAAAATAGTGTTCTGTTATTGGGCAGGACTTTAAGGATCCCGCCAGTGACTCTAATGAACCCATCAGGTGTTGCATAGAGTCATAAAAAGATAAATTATTTAAAGTGAAACACATGTACTTTTCTGATGACTGCGCAATGCATGACACCCTAAAGGCGCTAGTTACTGCTTGCAATATAAGATTGAAGAAGTCTGTTAAAACAGCCCTAATTTTTTTGTCCGAAGATTAGGGCCCCAAATTTAAGGGGGGTTCTGTCATTGAAAACCCTTTTTTTTTCTGCCGCTAATGGGTAGTCATTATGGGAATCATGGGGCATGAGGAAAATTCTAAATCAACTTCTAGAAAAAGCCTTTTTTGATCAGCTTCTAGATTGGAAACCATTTTAAAAACTTTTGAATGTCTTTTAACCGTGTACATTTTTTAAAAATTCGTAATGGAAATGATTGCCCATTGCCCATCCATACAGATTTTTGCATCTAAAAAACATAAAATATTTTGAAACCCTTTTTCTTGGATCATAGTCGTCCAAGTATTTGTTGTTTTTCTTTAAAAGTAATGGTGCGAAAGCCATACTGATTCCCCCCCCCAATCCGTTTTCCCAAACATCTGAAGCTTTTGGGAGGTCGACAAAAATCAATTT
>JAMYXO010007196.1:0-12435 GCA_033310375.1 Conus canariensis
GGGCATCCATCACCCCCCCCCCCACCCCCCAAAACCAAAATCCCCCCTTTTGGGTTTTGTGGGGGGGCATCCATCACCCCTCCCCCCCCCCAACCCCAAATCCCCCCTTTGGGTTTGGGGGTGGGGGGCAGCCCCCTTCACCCCCCCCACCCCCAAAACCCAAACCCCCACCTTGGTTGTGGGGGGGGGCGTCCTCACCCCCTTTCCCGGGGGCCCACCAGACCCCCCCCTGTTTTTTTTGGGGGGGCAGCCCCACACCCCCCCCAAAGGGGGCCCACCGCTCCGCGGGGGAGACCGTTTTTCGCGCTGGGCCCCCGGGTAAAAAGGCCCCCCTTTCCTACCCCCCCTTTTATTTCGAAAGACCCTTTTTTAAGGGCCCCGGGAAAAAAAAGGGGGGGGGCCCGGGGTTTTTTTTTCCCCCCTTTTTTTCGGGCCCAAAAAAATCTGCCCTTTCCTGAGGGGCCTTTAAAAAAATCTGTAAAGGGTGGGGGGTTTTAATGAAAGGCAAAAAAAGGGGTCAGGTTAAAGTTTCATGGGGGGTATAGTAACAAAGGGCAAATCTACCATTCATGGGAGCTAATTTAAAAATTTGGGAGAAAAAGGGGTTTTTTAAAAAAAAATTTTTTTTACCCTTTAAAAAGGGTTTTTGTTTTTTGTTTTTGGTTTTGGGGGTTTTAATTTTCTTATTTTTAAAAAGGGGATTTTTTTTGTTTTATTTTTGGGGGGTTTTTTTGGGGGGGGGAAAGAGTAAATTTTTTCCTGGGAAAGGGTTTTTGTAAAAAAATTTAAATAATTTGGGATGATTAAAAAAAATCCTAGTTTATTTTTTTGGGGCTGAAAAACAAAAACCAATGAAAAAAAAAAAAAATTTTTTAAAAAAACCAAAAAAAAAATAATTTTTTTACAGACCACCAAAAATTAATTTTTTTTGGGAAGGGCATTTTGGAAAAAGGCCCCCGGTTTTATAGTTGAAAAAATTAGGGTCAGGGGGGGGTTAGCATATAGTTTTTTTATTAGCTCGGGGGAAGGGGACACCACATTAAATTTTTTTACTTTTAAATTTCTGTTTTTTCTTTTTTTTTTCAAGTGACTTTTTGGGGGTTTTTGGTGTTTTTTGGTTTCTATATTTCTCATCGCTTTTTTTCTGGGGCCAAAAACATATTTGTTTGGGTTTAACCCATTTCTGAAATTTTTTAAGACCCTTTTAAATTACTTTTTTTCATTTTATATTTTAGAAAATGTGTTCTGTTTTCTTTTTTTTCTGTCTTTATTTAACTTATTATTTCGGGTTTAAAAAATTCGTTTATAAAAAATAAAACTATGTACACACACACAACAACCACACCAAAAAAACCCCAACACCCCACAAAAACACACAAACACACCCTCTCTCCTCTTCTTCCCCCTTTCCCCCTCCCCCCACCACACACACACCAACACACCCCCCAACACACACACATTTTTTTTTTTTCGTGTCTCACCGAACTCCGAACACCAAGGCCCCCCAAAATTGGGCACTGAAAAACCTTTTTTTCCCCTAACCTTTGAAGTACACTCCCTTTTGACCTTTCCCTGACTTGCAATTTTTTCAAAAAAACCACCATTTTAAAAAGGGATTTTAAATTTTTTAAAAATAATTTTCCCTTTTCCCCTTTATTAACCCCTTTTAAAATTTTTTCCCAACCCCCTTTTTTTGAAAAACCCTCCTTTTTTTGAAAAACCCCCCCACGGGGGAAAATTTTTTTTTCTTTTTTACCCCCCCCCCCCCCCCTTCCCTACCCCCCCCCTAAAACCCCCCCCTGTCCACCCTGTTACAATTTTACCCCCAAAACCACCTTTTTCCCCCCAATCACCCCCCCAAACCCCTACCCTCCCCCCGGGGTTACTTTTTACCCCCCCCCCCCCCCCCCTTTTTTTACCCCCCAAAACCCCCCAAGGTCCCCCTTTTTAATTTTCCCCCACCACCACCCCTTTCCCCCAACCCCTTGCTCCCCCTTTACATTTTACCCCCACCACCACCCCTTATCACCCAAACCCCCCTTGCTCCACCCTTTTTTCTTTTACCCCCACCACCACACTTTTTCCCCCCCCAACCCCTATGCGCCCAAACCCTTTTCCCCCTTTCCCCCAAAACCCCACTTTTTCAAACCCCTTAAAAACCTTATGGCTTTTTCCCCAAATTTTTCTTTTTCCCCCCCAACCCCCAAATCATTTTTCCCCCCCTTTTACCCCTATGGTCCCCCCTTTTCCCCCTTCCCCCCCATATATCCCCCCACTGTTTCAAAGGGTTGTTTTTCCCCTTTTCGTAACCTTCTGCCCTGCATTGGGGACACCCCCTTTTTTTCCTTCCCCGTTTTACACTACTTCTATTTCCTCTCACCCTTTTTCCTTTTCCCCTTTTTTTTTAAAAGAAAAAAAACACCCCCGTTTTTTTATTTTTTTTTTTTACCCATTTCACTCCCCTTTTTTTTTGGGGGTTTTGGGGGAAAAAAAATCAAATTTTGGGGTTTCCCCTTTTTAACCGTTTCTTTTCATTTGGGGGTTTGGGTTTTTTCCCCCCCTTTTCCCCTCTAAAACCCCTTTTGGGCCCTTTTAAATTTACTTTGTTTCTTTTACCCTTTTTCCTAGCATTAAAACAAAAAAAAAGCTTTTTTAAAAAATAAAATCTATAAACAAAAAATTGAAATTTTGGGGCCCAAAACCCCGGATAAACCTTAAATCAATCTCAAGAGTTGGACTCCCATCACCTTCTAGTTGGGCACTATTTTTTCTTAAAAGCCACTTGTGTGGGTGCTGCTTCCCGACAGTCCATTCTGGGTGTAGGCTTAAAACATATTCGCTCTCTCGCTCTCCCCCCCCCCTCTCTCTCGCCTCTCTCTCCCCTGCGTTCTCTCGTCCGCGCTCCTCTCTCTGCTCAGCAAGTAGTGTTTCATTCACACAGTTCGCTCCCGTGATTCACAATTGTGTAAACATCAGATTTATTCCAACAGAAAGGCATCTTCCTACCTGTTGGCAACACACGAACACACACACACACACACACCCACACACACACAGACACTCACACACACACACAACACACACACTCACACACACCGCGCGTGGCGCGCCGCCATGCCACACACACACGCACACACACAACCACTCAACACACACACACAGACACACACACACACATCACAAATTGATCTTGTAGTATGGTAATGAGCTTGTATGCTGCTCACTGAATCTTTTTGTTGTTCGTTTCTTTCATTTTTTTAAAAATTCCGTGCTTAGACATCCTGTGTGTCAACTGTCGTTAGTAACATTGCAATTCCCAACTGCCTGAAGACTTGCCTTGATGTCATCAAATTGTGTTGTATATTGGCAGGTTTCGGCCCCCTGTTTGCTTCATTTTTGTTAGATTGCACCAGCCTTCAACTTGCTTGATGCGAGTGGCAATGATCAGATTATACTTATTCATCGTTTCTTGGACACACGTAAAGGCGATGTCATTTTTAATTTTTTTGTGTTTGAAAAAAAATAGTTTCTATGTTAGTGAAAGGCTGAATTTGTCTTTGTCATTGCCTGTGTCATGTGTGTGTAGTTTATATAATAACAAAAAAAACAAAAGAAAAAATCCTAATGAACAATTTTAAATATATTAAAAAAACATAAATATAAAAATGAAAAAAAAGGGAAGAAAAATACATGATGCTAAAAAAAAAATTTTCCTATTTATTCAAAGACCGTGTTGGAATGTTGTCTCATCAATGTCTGTTCAGTTTGGAGTTTTATCAAAACAAAAAAAACTAAAAAAAAAACAAAAAAAAAAACCTAAAGAACAAGTTGAAAAAAGAGAAAAAAAACTGACAAAATATAAAATTACAATAAATAGGTTGCGTTATAATGTACTTTTCGGGTGTGGTGGAATTGACGTTTATCTTACTAGTAACCAGAACCACATGCACGTTAGTTAAGGACTTCCCAGCTCCATTTGAAGTACCAGAGTGTAATGCACGGATGATGAATGCTTTCCTGCTTGAACGCAAACCTGGTTCAGCAGATTCTGACTTATCTGTTGTGTTATTCAATTGTGACCAGAGAATGCAATCCAGCTGTAGCGAAATTTGAATGTGACATTGGAAGGACGTTCACTTCTGCAGTCTTTCACAGCACCACTGGGGCTATCACCCACTGGATACTGATAATCCAATTGGAAATCGGACGAAGAGAGAGGGAGGATGAAGGTTCAGGATAACAGGGAAGGTGGGGAATTTCTGCACTATGCAGATAAAGTGTGTGTTGTGTGTTGAGCTTTAACTAGGGGAAGGTGATGGTGTGGCTGACAAATGAGGCCTTTGGATTAGCTGTGATAACTTCATTTTGTGTGTTTCAGTGGAATCTCCGGTTGCATCTCACATACTGAAGAATCAGCAATGAAGAGCTCTCAGTAGATGTATATCCTGCTCACACAGCTAAGAATCGGCAGTTAAGACTCAGGGAGTAGGACTCTGGCACACACAGCTTAGAATCCAGTTAAGAGCGCAGTGAGAGTACTCTTGCACTCACACTGAAATTTGGCGATTAAGACTCCAGTGAGAGACTCGTTGCCACACACAGCTGAAGATTCGGCATTAAGAGGGCTCATAGAGTACTCGGCACAACTCTCGGGAAATATACATTATTCTCATGAGTAGTACTCGAACTGTGCACTCCCACTTAAGATTCGGGCAGTTAAGACCAGGTAGTAGACGCTGCACACACAGCTATGAATCCAGGTATTAGAGACTCAGTGTATTTACGCGGTCAGCTTGCGCGTGCACGTGTGTATGTTTGTGCGGTGAGTGTGGGGGGTGTAGTGTTGGTGGGGTTTTGTTTTTTTACAATGCAATAGATGGCGTACAGCATTTAAAGTTCGTTAAATTTTAACAACACAGCGATAAACATGAGAGGAGGATGAAATGGAGGTGAAGACATGGTGTATTTGTGGCGGGGGGGGGAGCGGGGTGGTGGGGCAGGGTGGAAGGGGGCCGCGGGAAAAATGAGAGTGGGGGAGTGTGGTTGTAGAAGAGTGTGCTATTCCCACAGACACTGGGACGGTTACTTAGTGTCCGCAAAACAAAGTGTCCGCATCGGACACTTGTGCCCTGCGACACTTGGTCCGTGAACGGATCATTCAAATGTCCGCAGAAAAAATCCGCCAGACACTTTGTTTCCGCGAGATACATATAACTTACATTATGCAACTAAGGTCCGCACCGGCACGCAGGTGATGTGATTTCATTACACGACCATCTGCATTCGCCGCGCGCGCAGCTGTTTGTGTGGTTGGGGGCTTCTTTGGTTGTTTAAAAAGTTAAATATAGTTGAACGACTTTTTTGTCAACACGCTACAAAGTTTAGATACCCACGTCACCGGGCGCTCCGCACGCACGCATCCGCAAACACGCACACACACACACACAACACACACACACAACTCACACCTGCATCACACACGCTCATACACACATACGCCACTCGCACCCGCATGTTATGCACATGATGACTCACATTTGCACCCTCTCACACTACGGTATACGTCGGACAACTTTTTTTTTTTGTTTGTGTTTTACATTTTTATTTCCTGGTATTGTATTACAGATATCTGAAAGGTCAACAACATCATATTCAAAAGGATTAGATTGCAAGCTAAATCATAGAGTACATACAATAAGTATATACACACAAAAAATATGTTATAGCCTTCACATAGATCATGTATACTATCTAAAGCTTGATTACTTGACTAAACAGCATTGCACTATGCGATGTAAATTAAGGCAAATCCGTCCTATGGAGGTAATCATCGTTAAGATTTAAAAAAAAAAAAAAGAGAAAAGAAGAGAAGAGAGTATCAGTGGGAGGATAAAACGAACAGCTCAGAAGGCAGGTAAGATGACTAATCAACGGTCACACTTAACAATTAACCAGACAAACAGAAGAACAAGTATGTGGGTTCACAGCAACTGACAGAATGCTAGGTGCACAGAACACATATGTCGCCAATGATTGCAACCTTGAAAGAATAATAAAACCCCTACACATTAAGTAACCTTCATGACCTCAGAGACGGCATCACAGGAGCAAAAAGATGTTTGTTACTAGTGCTTAGTGATTCATATAGTGCAATGACATACATTCACACTGACAAAAAACTGTTAACCATCTACTGACAGGGGCCATATCAAGCCAGGTTGTCTAAGTCCATGTGGTTCATTGTAGTGAAATATGAGTTTAATAGTTTTCAAGTCTATGTCGGTATTTCAGTATTCTCAAAAAGACAGCTAATTGTGGTGACGACTGTCTAACTTTACAATTTATATTACATTCTGTTATTTTGCCAAGAGGAGAATGATAAATAGAAAATAAAACACCTGCAATTGTTGCATCAAACCTAGAAGTATAAATTTCTGTTAAACTTTGTTCCGCTTTTAAGTTATTATCCCCCCTCGAGAACTAATGGCTGCAGAAGTTCTGCGACACTTTGAATTCAGTGCACGGACTACTTGGGTCGGCACACTTGGACCGGCACAGCTACATTGTTGGGACTATACTAGCGCAATTCTGTTGGTCTGTGCAGTGTTGCTAAAGACTGCTGAGACATCCAGACTATTTGGAGGGCCGCGTGAGAAAAGTTGGGGTGTGTGTGTGTGTTGTTTTGTGTGCATGCCGTGGCTCTGTGTGTGTGTGTAGTTGGTGTTGTGGATGTGTGTGTTTGGTTGTGTTGTTTTTACCGAATTAACATTATGGTTGGTGTCTGCATGTACCTCTTTTGGGTTGTTCTATGAGTGTCTCAAGAAAACTACAGACATATGACAGAGAGAAGCGAAATGTAGGACTATGTGTGGCATGTTCTCGATCGGAGTAGAAATTAAATGAGGGGAGACAAGGTTTCGAAGAAGGAAAGAGCAAGGGTGGGGGAGGGGTGGGGGCTGAGATGAGAATAAGAACGAAGGAAGGACAGGGATGAAGTGTGTTGTTGTGTGTTGTTTCACTAGGGCCATCAGTGGGGCATGTGCTATCTCACGGTTGTTTCTGTGCAGTTCGCAGACGCTGAAATACATTGGACCACGTAGGTTCCAATGAGTGATGTGTGTGCATATTTGGAATCGTGCACCAGGTGTGTATTGCAGATCTTGGGTGGTATTTACAGGGTTAACATGGTTGCGGGGATTTTCCTCTGTAAAATTGTTGTTTTCTGTGTAGTTACTCAAAATGAAGGGCGCATTGGACAAAGATATTCCAACCAAGTGTGAGATTAAAAGCCGACCTCCCCGGCTCCAATACCTTAGCCATCTCCACCGGCAGTCAAATCTCTGCGGGGGTTGGTGAACAATGGTCCTGGTGGGAACAAAGATCTGCGGATCAAAGGGTCCTGAGGTTTTGGGAACGAAACATAGGCGTCCCATCTTCATAACAAAGTTTGTTAGCACCTAAGGCGTAATATATTCGTTTTTTTTTTCTGTGTCTTTTTTTTCCACGACCAAAATCCACCTCTCTCCATTTTGTAGGCACTTCACACTTCCCTCGGTGCACGCATAACCACCCCCCCCCCCCCCCCCCTCCAAACAGTGGAAGAAAAAAACAAAACAATTTCCTCTAACTACCATTGTTTTGAGGTAACTGTCTGTTTTTGTTTGTAAACGAATTTCTCACACACCATCATATTAGTTCTCTTAAAAATGACATATTTTTTGTAAAGCTGATTTTAATTTTTCTCGTTTGGATACAAGTGAAGTTCCTGGGTTTGTACTAGTGCCTCATGTGTGTATCTGACACCTCATCTCATAATGTGCGGCATATCAAATGAACATAAATGAATAAAAACAAAGAGACTGTTATTTACTTCCTTTTCTTTCATTTTTTCCCTCAAGCTTTTTCGCACTTGTCTCCCATGAAAGTTTTTTCGTTATGAGCAAACCGTTAGGGTGCTTTCAAAGAGGGTATTAAGTACTATAACACTCACTGCAGTATGTGCAATAAGTTCTTTCTTATAGGAGGGAGTAAGTACTATAAAACACACACTGGATTATAGGTGCACAAGTGGGTTATATAGGAGTATGTATGTACTATAACACACACTGGCAGATATTGCATCAGAGGTTGTTATAGAAGATTATGTAGTATATATCACACACTGCAGTGTATGCAACCAAAGGGTTGTTATATGAGGAGTGTGTAAGGACGGTATCAACTCACGGCTGGATCAAACAGATTGTTATATGAAGTTTTAAGACGGTAACACTAACGGGCAAATGTAGTGCTACAGAGAGTTTTTTATGAAGGCACTATTAAAGTACTGTAACACACACTGCAGTATAGTGCAACTAGTTGTTAGAGGAAGGATATGTAAGTACTAAAAAACACACTGCAGTAATAGTGCAGCAGCAATGGGTGGTATATAGAGTGTATGGTAAGTACTATAACTCACACTGCATATAGTGCACACTTGTGAGAATAAAAGGAACACAGATAGAAAAGGGAATAGAGGGGGGGTGGGATACTGACAGACATGCACAGACAGAGCGACAATCCGACAGAGAGGTTGGGGAATTGGGTGGGAGGATTATGTGTGTTGATGTGGTGGTGTGTGTGTGTGTGTGTGTGGGGTGTTGGTGAGATTAAGAGAGGGAAATTGTACAGAAGACCAAAATACAACATATCAAACTCTAGACATGATTATGTCACCGATTTACTATAAACCATACATTTAAAATAACCAACAAACAAACATCAAGAAAAGTAAGGTTTCCATCAGAGAGAGGTTTCCAAATAAGAGCTAATCATCTCTTAGTTTGATTCCGCTGTCAAATAGGATTTTGAAAGAAATAGGAATAGCGTCTTTTTTTTTTTTTTTTTTTTTTTGTGGCTGTCCCAATCTCGGCGCCACCTCATAGGCATGCATCCACCCGCTCATTCCGAATGAGCGGTCCACATCACAGCCCATTCGGCCCCCCGAGCAGCCCTGCACCGCAGATCCACAGGAGCAGTCTAGATGTCAAGTCCGTCCAAAGGCAACCCAACCGAGAGACTCAGCACTTGGCCGAGCACTTCGGGTTGGTTCAGTGCGCCTTTTCTGATCTAACATACTGACCCACTACGAACCGCTACGGACACAATAATTGCTTATCCGGCGAGCCGGCGTGAGGTACTTCTCCCTCCAGGGCGCCACTCGTCCGTCAAAACACACCCCCCCATGACCCCCGATACCGTGACCCCCGACGGATCCATATCCAACCACTGATGTGAGAGGACACGAAATCGAGGTCAACCATAAGCCCATAAGCCACAAAATCTAGACAGTGTTTGTTTTGTTTTAGTCAGTCGATGAATAGGATGATTAAACTTCTACGGATTTCCATTTCGTCTGAGCCTTCATGTCCAGGGCTTGACTCTACACTTCCCGTTGCTTAAAATATCCCGGCAACAACCCGGCCTGAGAGATACTCACATCATTTTGATCGAAAATTTGAGCATCACGCTCAGAAACACATCCATTAAGGGAAGAAACTCTTCTGTTGTCCCAGTCCTGCCATACTGTCCCAGACAAACTCAGCCGGGGGAAGCCGTCGGGCAAAAAACCCTCATGACGCTGAGGGATTCAACCACGACCTCCCACCGAAGGGGGGTCCACGACCTAACCACGTCGCCACGGCGCTTGTGGAGATAGCGCGCTTTATAGAATCACTGATAACATTTTTTCCTGAAATAGATATGTTAGGAGAAGTCGCCGAATGGTCCGAGATCACGGAAAGACCAGAACCAAGGCGCTGGCGGGCTCCCCTACTTTATCAAGTGCAGGGTAACATGTGCAATAAGAATTAAGGAAAATACTCCCCAGTGTCCCGAAAGGGAGAGAATGATGAAGACAGCATGCGCAACCATCATGACTGCAAATCCCAAACGGTCATGAAATAGGTGACCAAATAGGAATAGCCTGGGCTGTGGAAAGCTGTCCTACCTCCCTGGCATAAGATCCTCAATCAAAGATGGATTTGTGAAGACTTAGCTGAATCCACAGCGCACAGCATCAGCAATATTACTCGTTGACCACCAAGGTATACCACAGCCAAGACACCTCCAGGTATTCGGATCAAGTTCACACCCCTGAATCAGGCGCCTGAATCTCAACCTGCACGAGCAAACGAAACTGAAGATTGGAAAACGATCTAAAAGCTTCCAAGACTCATGCACGTTGAAATCACCCTGAACATCAAATCTACCACTTATGGACTTTGTTATGCCACGATGTAACCCGATGAGCAAAACTACCCAAAGAGATAAACACCTCCAAAGAACAATCCAGACGCCAAGAAAAGATGACAAGTTCAGTCCCAAAAGAAAAACCTCTAAGATGCCAAATAAGACCGCACTGCCAAGCGGAATAAACTAGCTTGATAAACTTGAAAACCGAAAGAAAAAAACAGCCCCTCAGCAAAGCGAATCTCGAGGATAGATAGCAATTATAAACACTAACGCGTCTCAGAGACCCATTCCAGTGTGCAGAACGACGTTGGAGCAGCCAAAATCGGGACCCTATGGGACAAAGAGTGCTTGACCAAATCGAGATATACATACTCTGACCCTCAAGACACAGCACCACTCGAATTTCAAGGTCTGGTTGCCAACCACCCTAGGAACATTCAATGCTAACCTCCTTCGTGGGGCAAAATCAAGAAGGTCGACAAAGCCTATACAAATCATCTCCTGGCCAAACGAAACCTTACCACTTTACAAGATTTGTCCCCCAATGCTGATGGCTCCACACGGCGGCAATCGGCTTAGAAACCATAAATCTTGGGCAGTGGATACGGCAATGGTTTAAATCCCCAAAGAGCAAACCTCATGTGACATCACGTTCACCTTTATCACGACAAACGGGCGAAAAATATCTGCTTGCGCGGCATGGCACAAGCTGACCATATACCGGATGGTAAACAGAATTATTGCTTCCAGAAAGGTGGCATCCCAGCGTGATGCTGTGTAGAATACACCCACAAGGAGCTGGGACGCATTCCAAATAGCTAAAACAATAAGAAACCTACTAGTTGCTTGTTCTGCAAACGCTTATGATTCTGTGTCCCATGAAAGATACGTTGGGGCCCTTTTTTAAAGGGGGCCCTTCCCCCAAAAAAACATCCCGACATGCTCAAAATACTTTTTTTGGGTTCCAAGCGGTTCTCTACCAAGAGTTTCACAACAAGGGCAACTTGGGAAAAAAAAGGTTTTTGGGGGTGGGTGGCAATTTTTTCCCCCAAAAATGTTTCTGGGGGTGGAACCTTTTTAAAGCGGGAAAAAAAAAACGCGAACAAAAAAACCCCTTTGGAAAAATACAAATTTTCCCCCCCCAACCTTCTGGGGGCACTAAAAATGGTTTTCCCCCCCCAAAAAAACAACAAAGGGGGCCCCCCCTGGAAGGGTGGGGGGGCATAGGTTTTTTCCCCAAAAATTTTTTTCAAGCCAAAAAAAAAAGGGGGCCCTCCTGAGGAAAGGAAAAAAAGGGCCCGGGGGTTTGGGGTTTTTTTTCCAACCAGGCCTTTCCAACATCCCCAGAAAAACCCCTCAAGACCTTTTAAAAAGTATGAGAACCGGGGAAAGCAAAAAAAAGACAAAAGAAACCCAATGGCGGGGGAAGGGGGGGGAACCATTTGGGGGAGTGGGGTCCCTGCAAAACAAGGGGGGGGGGCTCATTCATGCGATATAAAGCTCCTATGCCTCCAAAAATAAACCCTCTGCAAAACCCCCTTTTTTTGGGAAAAGGGGAAAAAAAAAATCAACAAGTTCACAAGGGGAAAGGGGCCCCCCCGGGCCCCCAAAAAAACCCCCCCTGAAAAAAAATAAACCTGTACTGTCGCCAAAAAAGCTGAAACAAAAACCCCCAAATCCCAAAAATAGGGAACAAAGCAGGGAAGATCCCCAAATTCCCCAAAAAAAAGCTGGGGACTCAGGGGGCAAAAGGGGGAAAAAAAACAACCCCCCCTGAAGACAGGCAGAAAAAAAATTTTTTGAGGGGGATTTTTTTTCCCCAAAAAAAATCTCAAGATCAAAAAAACAAAAAACAAAACCAACAACAAACTGGGGGGACCCCAAAAAAAGGGGGGGCAAAAAACCAAAAAAAGCCAAAAGAAAACCTATATTCAGGGGAAAGAGAAAAAAAAAGACCAAAAAAGACTCCAAAAAGCATTCCCCAAGCCAGCCAAAAGCAAGGACAACGGGGGAAACACCCAAAAAATCTCACTTAATGCCATTTTCACAGGCCCTTCAAGGGTCAACTTCATTCCAGATCTGCAATGACCTTCTGCCCCAAATGCAAACCCGGGGAATGGGGGAAAAGGGAACGACCTGCGCCCCCCCCCTCCAAAGAAAAACAAACAGTGGAGCAGGTTTCCCCAACTCCTTTAAAACCCTGGC
>JAMYXO010007197.1:0-12434 GCA_033310375.1 Conus canariensis
GGGGGGGGGGGGGGGGGGGGGGGGGGGGGGGGGGGGGGGGGGGGGGGGGGGGGGGGGGGGGGGGGGGGGGGGGGGGGGGGGGGGGGGGGGGGGGGGGGGGGGGGGGGGGGGGGGGGGGGGGGGGGGGGGGGGGGGGGGGGGGGGGGGGGGGGGGGGGGGGGGGTGGGGGGGGGGGGGGGGGGGGGGGTGGGGGGGTGTGGGGGGTGGGGGGTTTTGGGGGGGGTTTTGGGGGGGGGGGGGGGGTGGGGGGTGGGGGGGGGGGGGGGGGGGGGGGGGGGGGGGGGGGGGTTTGGGGGGGGGGGGGGGGGGGGTTTTGTGTGGGGTTGGGGGGGGGGGGGGGTTGGGGGGGGGGGGTTTGGGGGGGTTGGGGGGGGGTGGGTTTGGGGTTGGGGGGGGTTTTTGGGGGGGGGGTGGGGGGTTGGGGTTTGGGGGGGGTTGGGGGGGGGTTGGTTTTTTGTTTTTGTTTGTGTGTGTTTTTTGTGGTTTTGGGTTTTGGGGTGGGGGGGGGGGTTTGGGGGGGGGGGGGGGTGGGGGGGGGGGGGGGTTGGGGGGTTTGGGTTTTGTGGGGGTATTTGGGGGGGGGGGGGGTTTTGTGTGGGAGAATAAGAAAGGAAAGAAAAAGGATGGGATGGGGGTTGTTTTTGGGGGAATTCCCTGCGTTCCGCATTTGGGGTTTAAAGGAAAAGGGTTTGGGAAGAAATTGGGGGGGGTTTCTTTCCATTATTTCCTTTAATGATATTTTTAAATAAATTCTTTCCGGGTTTTTAAAATTTTTGTTTTACTTTAAATTGGGGATAAATTTATTACGATTTTATAAATTACTATATTATTTTCATTAGCATTTTTTTTTCCCCCCCTTTTTTTTCCCCAATAATTTTTTTCTTTTTTACCATCATCATCAACATCCTTTTTAATTTTTTCTATTTTTTATTGCAATAATAACTATGGGCATCTTTTTTAAAATTTTTTCCCCCCAAAAAATTTAGAAACCCAAATTCCCGTAAGGATTCACCGATCAATCACACTGAAAATGTATAAAAAAACGCTTTACATTTTTAAATTTTTTTTTATTGGGGCCGTTGGGGATCCATCCCCTAAAAACCCTTTAAGGGGGTTACTCTCCCCATAATATAATAATTAAAAAATCATTACTTCCCCCCAATTGGGAACTAAAAAAATACATTACACCCCAAAAACAAAAGGGATACACACACACCACACCACACACACACACACACCACCTAAACACACACACCACACACACACACACACAAACACACACACCACACACCCAAATACACACACACACACACGCAAACACACACATCTGTCACATAAACACCAAACCCCACACACACATTACCACACACACACACACACAACAACACATACACAAACACATACCACGCACCCAGCACACAAAAAAAACACACAGGGCCCCACACTTTTCAAGATACACCTTTCACCACAAAAATGCTATGCGCGTCACACACAACACTTCGGACACACTTACAACAGCACAAACACAAAACACAAAGGGCCCCACACAAAACACACCAATTTTGGGACCCACATAAACCAGCATGTCACAGGACAAACACACACACACCCCACCAAATTTACAACCGGCATACTTTCAAATATACCTTTTAAAAGTACAAAATTAAAGTTTGGCCACAAACCGCAAGAAAACATCAGTAGCATGGGCACACAAGCCCAAAAATCACAACCCTGCCTACCAACCCCAGTGTTCAAATCAAACATGCCCTAAAATATCCCACATGCACTGGGACCATCAAGGGCCCAAATTTTCAGGGAAGCAAACACACACATTTATTTAAAGGGGCAACAAATTAGTTACACAAACCCCAAAATCACCAGTGTGTTTGGGCCAGAGGCAGAACAACATCTGCTAATCAGGTTTTGGAAAAATATTCATCTTTTAAACCTTCGGGCTTGGGCTCCTCTCTCTCTCTCTCTCCTCTCTCCTCCTCCTTTTCCCTTCTCCCTCTCTCTCTCTCTGTCTTGGGCTGTCCCCTCGGCCCCGGGCCCCTCCATCTGTCCCATCTGTCTTCTGTCTGTCCAACTTCTGGCTTAAAACCTTCCATCTTCTCCTTCTCTCTCTCTCTCCTTTTCTTCCCCCTCTCTCTCTCTCTCTCTCCTCGGTCCGTGTCTGTCTGCTGTCCCCTTTTCCCTCCATCTGCTTTTCTGTCTGTCTGTCTTTTTTTTTTCCCTCCCGTCTGTCATAAATCCTTCCATCTGGGGCTTTTCTCCTCTCTTCTCTCTGTGTCCTTTTCTTCCGTCTTCTGTCGTTTTCCTTCTCTCTCTCTTTCTCTTTTGGGATTGGTTTTTTTTTTGAACTCTTTTTTGGGGACACATTTTTTTTTAATCCTGCCCTTTAAAAAATTTTTTTTTTTGATTTTCCCAAAAAAAAATCATCAAATCAAAAAAAAAAAAACTGACAGCCCGTGGGTTTGAATGCCGGGACGCCAACAAAATTTTTCGTCAGGGCAAAACTGGGAAAACCCGGAAAAGGGCCAGGACTCTGAAAGACAGGGTTTGGGGGTCACGCCGTGACCCGGGGAACCCAAAGGGCACTGCATCATTTCTGCCAGTGAACTGGGGGACACAACAGAGGGGTTTGGGCCTATGAAAACAAACCCAAACAGGGTGATTGAATCCAGAAACCGACTAAAGGGGACAATCGGGGGTTTTCTTATTTTCCCCTGTTTTTTTTATAATCAGGGGCTCATAAATAATTTAAATTAAATTAAAAAATTTTTTTGTAAACCATCCTTGATCGGGAAGCTTTGTTCGTTTATTTTATAGCTGGTAAAAGATGTTTTTTTAAAAAAATTCATTTGTTTTCCAATTTTTGTTTTTTTGTTTTTATTTTTTTGCTTGGCTGTTTTTGCTTATTTGTTTTATTTTTGTTTTTTTTCCGGTTCTGGATAAATTTTTTTTTTGTTACAAAAGCTTTTTTTCAAATTATTACTAAGGGTTTTAGGGGTTTAAATGTTTTAGATTTGAGGGTTACTTAAAAATTATTTTTTGACATGTATGTATAAAGCCAGGGTAAAATGGTCAAGGTGGTTTTCCCATCAAAACAAAAAACATCAAATAACAATAACAAAGGATAAATAATCAAACAACAGCAATTTTTCGATTTCCCTTTTCTTTCCTTTTTAAACCCAAAATCACGGGAAAAACTTTTGGGGAAAGAAATTAAAATTTTTTATTTTAAATTTTTTACATCCCTATTTATAGGGGGGGGGGGGGGGGGGCAATTTTTTCCCCCTAAAAAAACAATAAACGGGTTTCCCCCTTTTGTTCTATAAATAAATTTTTTCCTTTAAAAGAAAGAAAAGAAAAAAGTGTAGGTTACATTTAATTTATTTTTAATTTTTCACATTCACAAATAAAAAAATAATTTAAAAATTTTAAACTTGGGCCAAATTTTTTCGCAGGCCAGTGTTAAATTTATTGTTTTCTGTCTTTTCAAAATGATATTGGGAAATAACCCCAAAACATACCAAAAAAATTACTGGGGTTTGGGGGTAATAAAAAAAGGGGAAAAAACGAGGGGGAAGGGAGTCACTTTTTTTCCCTGGGACTTTTTGTAAAAATGCTTGGGGCTGTTGTTTTTTTTATTTTCACACAAACCTGTTTTTCATTTATTTTTAAAAAAAAAACAAAAAAAAAAACAACACGGGTGAATCAATCGATTTTCGGGGGCACATATTTGAAACCCTTTTTAAGCCAATGTGTGGAAATGTTGTGGGTTTTTTGTGAGCACAGTGCCCCTTTTGTGGGGGGTTTTGTGTTGTTTTGTTGTGTGTGGTGTGTGTGTGTGTGTTGTGTGTGTGGGTGTTTGTGGCTTGTTAAAAAAATAAAGAACATAAAAAGGGCACAAACAGGGACGCATGGGCTGGGGCTGTTTATTACGCCTATTTTATTGCCAAAAGTCTTAAAAATAACTAGGGCATCTAGCCCTATACTGCAGGGGCCACCCATTATTAGGACGCTGTTTTTGGGCCCAAAGAAAAAAAAAGGGGAAAAGACAACCGACAGGCAGACAGACAAAACAAAAACAAAGGGAACAGGGAGGGACAGGGAGCAGAGAATTTACAACGAGCCAAAAATTTAGAAACTTTTAAACAAAACAAGGAAAAAGAGATTTTAAATGATGCCTTCCCTTCTACAACATTTTAAACGAAAGTACAAACAAGACCCCAACAGCTAATATTAAAAAATATGAAGCAATAATCAAATGAAAAAATAATAATGATAAAAAAATAGTAATAATAATAAAAAATTTTTGATAAAAGGGGAAAATATAATGATGATGATAATAAAAAACAATAAAGGGAAAAATATCTAAACAGCATAGTCCACACACACACCCACACACACCACACACACAAAACACAACACACACACACCCCACACACCAAATTTAAAATAAAAATTTTAAAAAAAAGAAAAGAGAAGATTATATTGATGATATCTTTGTCAATCTTTACTGCTGCTTGGTTTTTTTTCGGGGGGCGGGCCAAAAATGGGGAACAAAAAGTTTTTTAAAAAACTGCTAAAAACAGCAAGTGTGAACAACCCACATTTTACCAAGGGGAAAATGGTAATGTGCGGGTTTTTGTTTTCTTTTTTGAAATTTTCTCAGAAAACTTTTTTTTTTTCCAAATTCCCTTTTTAATTTAAAATGCGGGGTTTTTAATTTTGCCCCCCCCCGGGTTTTTGTACAGGGGATTTTTCCCTCGGGGTTAACTTATTTCTGCTCCATTTCCCATTTCAGGCCTTTGAAAAGACTATAAACTAGGGTTTCCTGTGAATGCATCATAAAATCTTCAAAACAATTTTAAACCCCTCACCCCCCTTTTGAAGAGAAGCCAGTTTTTCCGTTGGGGTTGGGGGAAAAATGTTACACCCGAGCAGCAACCCTTTCCCCCCAAAATGGAGTAAGGGGTTCCATGATGGGAGGGGAAAAAAAAAGGGCATACACACAAAACTCCACCCCTTTGTGGGGAGATGGGGTTAATCCTTCCTGTCCAATACGGGGTTCCGCAGATATCACCCTACGCAAAGAAAAAAGAAGGAAACCCAAAACGCTTTGTGGGTATTTCTCAAACGTTCCTCAAACAAGCCTTGGGTCCTCCTTTGGCCCGTAAAACAAAACACAAAATACACCATTGATACAGACACAACAACTTTTACACACCTACACACACACACAATCAATTTATGCACACAAAAAGCACAAAACAAAACCCCCATACAACAAAACACACACACACACACACACACACACACACACACACAACACACACACCACACACACAGGGACACCACACACACATGCCAAAACCACACTGCACAAGCTCCTTTGCACCCACCACGCGTGCACACACGCATGCATGCCACAACCTGGGAGGGACCGCCATTTCACCACGACCACAAAACACACTACACAGGGGCCCAAAACACAAAACCCCCACAAGGGTTCACCTCCCCTAAAAAAATATCACATTCCCAAAGTCCGCAAAAATTTTTTAAAAAATAACCTGAAAACAATTTATAAAGGGAAAAGAAAAAAGTTTTCACAAGTAAAAAAAACCAAACCCAAAAAGAATTTTTAAAACTTTTTTTTATTTAACTTTTAAAATTTTAAAAAAAAGAATCCTTTTAAAATTGTCGTATACATTTAATTTTGGGGGCCCTTTAGGGTTTTTTGAAAATAAAATGGCATTCAAAAAAAGTTTGGGATCGTTCTTAAAAAGAACATGTTTTTCCCTTTACTGCCTAAAATGTTTTTAAACAAAGGCCCCTTCCCCGGGCCCGGGAAATCAATATTTTGGGGGAATAATTTTAAAAAAACTTTTTAGCTCAAAACTACAAAAAAATAAAAAAGAAATATATATGATTTTTGAAAAATTTAAGGGAAAATTTTGGGAACGGGGGTTTTTGTTTTTAATTTTTTATAATAAAAAAAATTTTTCATTTAGATTTGGGTAGATTTTTTTTCCAATCAAAAACTATGTATTTTTCCACTAAAACCCTTTACACCAAAAAGAACACAAAAAACAAAAAAGTTGGAAAAAAAAGTTGGTTTTGTCACACTTCACCTGTAAAGAAATAAAACATTTAGAAAAATCCAAAAAAGATGCTCACACTCTATCAACAGGGCAGGCCCCCGCCGCCCCTCCCCACCCCTCCCTTGCTGGGCTTCAACCCCCCTTTCACCCCCTCTTCCCCTACCTTTTTCCCCGCCCCGGTCATCCCGAGCAAAGGGCCGGGGCCCCCTATCCGCCTTACAACATCCCTCACTGCCACGGGGAAAACAGTGCCCAAATAAAAACAAATAGGGTTTCTCCCACGACACCCGGGGAGCCGCAGCTGAACCCCACACTTTGGCCCCACAGCCCACTCAAAAAACTACGAATATGGTCCCAATTCCAAACACTATCCCTCATCCACCTTTATCTCCCAGAAGGTTTATTGAAAAAAGATTAATTTTCTTTGTCAAAAAAATTAGCAACTCTCAAAATGTTTTAAAAACCCTGGGTTTGGGCGCTACACTTGGGCCAAGGGTTCCCGCCAAACTTTTCAATGGATGAAAGCGGGTGGGGCTTTCCCTTTATGATAAAAAAATTGGGGCTTTTCCCCTCACTGTGGGCTTTGGGAAATCATTTTTAAAACCCACAACTTAAAGGTTACTACGCACACCAGTTTAAATCCGTTAATAAAAAATTTAAAGAATAAAATTTCCCAAAAAAAATGATGAAATCGGGGGACAACCCCTAGAAATGGGGAAACATTTTTAAACCCGGGGTCCCCGACGCTTATAACACTCTTTGGTTTTAAAAGCAGTTAAAAATCCAAAACCTCAAGGGGGTTTTAAATTTGGTTTTTGCATGTATGTGTGTGAAAAACCATTTACATGGTTTTCATGGGATTTTTTCCCCTACTAAAAAAGCGAAAATGTTTTTTTTCAATTAAAAAAAAAGGGTTCTCCCAAACCTTGGGGTTGAACGACACCCCAAGTCTTCAAATTAAATCAAGTTCATTAATTTAAACTCCTAAGTGGGGGGAGGGGTGGGGAAGTTAAAATTGTAAAAGTTTTTTGTTGCAAGGGGTTTTGTGTATGTTGGGGTGTGTTTTTGTGTGTTTGGGGTGTGTTTTGGGTGGGGGCGTCGTTGTGCATTTAAACAGGTTAAATTTTTGTGTACTTTGCAACAGGCACTTCATGTGTTTCTAGCCTGGAGTGGCTTGTTTGGGGTGTGTGCATGTTTGGCTTTTTTTTTGGTTTTTTAATATTTAAATTTATTCTGGGGTGGGGGGAAGGGGTGTGGGGGGGGTGAAAATGTATTTTTTGATGCATGGGTTGCAAAAGTATAAATTTAAAAGGGAAATGTGTTTTTTTGGGAATAAATCCTTTTTGTTTTGGGGTGTTGGTGTGTGTGTTTGTGTTTTTAAACGATAATTTTGGGGTTTGGGTTATATGTAAATTCATTCCCTTTTTCCCGTTTTTGGCCTTAAAAACCATGAAAAATAAAACAAAAACTCCAAATTTTTACGGGAAAAACCCCCTATTGGGTTAAAGATCCCCCTAAATAAGAATGTAGGTTTCCCCAGATTCGGGTTCGACTTAAAAAAAGTAGTTAAACTCAAATTTAAAAAGTTACTTTTGGGGAAAAATTTTCACCGGTCCCCCCCCCGTCTTTTTCACTCCGGGGGCTGTTTGGCAGCAAGGCCGGGGGGAAAACTTTTGGGGGTAACTTTTTTCAGATCTGTTGTAATGGGGGAATTCAAAGCCTTTTACTCGTTTAAGGGGGGATCGGTCCCTTTAAATTTTTATGGGTTTCCCCCCAAAGCTCAGTGAGCTGGGGAAGACAGGGGGCCCTTTAAATTTCTAAAGTAAGTTTTTTATTCTAGTCTAAAAAACCCCTAATAAAATTTTTCCTGCTTTTCCCCCAGGGTGCACCCTATGTACAAGAGCCATCTCAGCAAAAAAAACCCTGGGCCTTCTAAATTTTTTCAGCCGGGGTATTTTAAATTAAAGGGGTCTAGGCTAGTCAAACTAAAAACCCCCATCAATGAGTGGTTTTGGGGAAATTTTTTGGTGTGGTGTGTGGGGTTTTGGGGTGTGTGTTTTGGTGTGTGGGTGGTTGGTGTGTGTGTGGCCGCGGGGGGTTGGTTTTTTGAGGAAAGTGTTTTGGGGTGTTGTTTGGGGTGTGTGTTGTGTGTTGAAAGGGGTTTGGGGTGTGGGGGTGGTTGGGGGGTGTGTGTGTTTTGTGTTTGTTTGTGAGAGAGAGATTAGAGAGAGAGGAAAACTGGTTTAAAAATTTTTTTGTTTTGTTTTTGGTTTCTTTTCCCCAAAAGATTTGGGGTTTTCTTTTCCAATGCCCTTTAAAAGAGGGGTTGCCTTTAAAACCCTTGCGTCCCTTTTTGGGTTACCCCCTGAACCCCCGAAAGGGAAAATAACTTTAAACAATTTCCCCGAACCTTTTATTAAATTTTTTTCAGGGCTTTTGGAGTCCCTTTAAATACCTGTTTTTTTGGGGTGGGTTTGCCAGCAAGGGCCCCGGGCTCTTAAACTTGGTGATCCCGGGTTGCATTGGAAACCCCCAATTTTGGGCATTCGGTACAGGGGGGTTTTTCCCCCACGTTAACATTTGGGTTTTGACCCATTCCCCCTAAAAGTCCCCTTTGAATTTAGACTATAAACCGAGGGGGTGTGCTGAAGGCACACACAACTTCCCCTTTCACACACTAAAATCCCATCACCAACTTTCGGAAAAAACCCTTTGGCCCTTGTAAGGATGACACATTCACATAGCAGGGACCTTCCCCCAAGTTGGAAATGGCTGCCCCCCAATGGCGGGTAAAGAAAATGGGTTTTCCACAAAACTTTCCCCTCCCCCTTTTGGGAGATGGGATTAAACCTCGCCTTTTATACAGTGTGTCCACAGGAATTCACGGCCAACCCCAAAACCCGTTTTTGGGGTACCCCACACCATTTGGGGAAAACCTCAAAATTTAAAAAAAATTAATCATTGTTCAAACAACTGGGCCCCTTCCCCGTGAGGCAAGGGCTTGAAACCCCAAATTTAAACATTTATGATTTTTATACTGCATACATTTATAGGGTTGTGGAAAAACCGGGCCCGGGCTTGAACGCTTTTGACATAAAGTTTTTGTATAAACCCGAAATTTTCAAAGAGGGGTACACTCTGGGAAAAAAAACCCAGTAGAGCCTAAGTAAATTATATGGGTCATAGGTGACCCCATCGTCAGGAGTGTGTGCATTCAAACGGATATCAGGGGAAAAATTTAAAAGTATGGGGCATTTGGGAAACCCCATCCTCGCAAAATAACTTAAAGGGCCCCGTGGAAAGTAGGGGGTAAAACCCCCGGATTAGAGGGTGTCGTCAAAGGGAGGTTTATTTAAAGGGTTTTAGGTAATTAATTTCGAAGGGGCCTTTTCATCAAAATGGGAGAATCCAAATTTTCCAAAAGATGAAAACTTTTTTTAAACTTTTTAATTCAGACAAACGAAAAAACTGATGCCCAAAGAATTTTGGCTTTGACAAATAATTTTTTTTCCTTGGGGCATTTTAAATTGGTTTTGAGAAAACTTTTAAGGGCCCCCTGCTCCCAACCCTCAAAAATTGGGAAAAAATTAGGGCCTTTTCTTTGATTTGGGTTAAAACTTTCCCGCGTAACTGCGTGCCCCATAATTAGGGGAAAATTTTCTTTTCCACCTCAGACAGCCTTGACAGGGGCTCATAGGCGTAATTTGTTGGGGGGAAACAAATTAGGAGAACCAAAATGCCAAAAGTTCATGCAGAATCTTTTGTGGGGTCGTCTTAATGGAAATTTTGGGTGAATGCTGCCATGGGCTGCCAAGCCTAGGTTTCAGTGGACAAACCCGGGACCGTCGATTTAGGTGGGGGGTCGACAACAAAAAACCTTTCCGAAACGAAAAAAATCAGGGGGGTGGGAAAGGGCTAAAAAAAACCCAAGAAAATCTTGAGGGGCTTTACGGGAATTTTTTAAAAATGATTTAAAAAATTCGTTCCTTTCTCCCCAAAAAAAGACACGAAAGAGGGGCTTTTGGCTACCACCCACCCCCTTTACCTGTTTGTCTGACGGGGGAACGTCCCCTGATCAGCTCATGTCATGCGAACCCAAATAGGGGGTTTTAGACCCTGGAGGGTTTCCCCCCTTCCCCTTGGGGTTTTTGTGGGGGCCCGAGCCAAAAATACCCTCAGTCCCTTTAAAAAAACTTACTCAAAAATTTTTCAGTAAGTATGTCCCCTGGGCTAGGGTATCTTTTTCCCACAGGGAAAATTTTTTTGGGAAAACATTTTTCCTCCTGGGGGGGTGATTTTTCCCTGCTCAGTTTTATTTATTTGTTGCATTGTTTTTTTTTCTTTTTTAGGGTTTCAGACACCCACTTTCTGGGGTGTTTTATAATCATCAAGATTCAAAGTTTTTCAATTACAAAAGAAAATATATATATATATATTGTTTGGTGGTGTTGTGGGGGGGTCATTTGTGTGTGTTTTGGGGTTTTTGGGGTGGTCTTGGGGGGGGGTTTTAAGGAAACACACCCGACTTTAAATTCAAAAATTTTTTTTACTATTATGGTTTCGTCCCACGGGGGTTTTGCCCCGTTACACCCCTCTTTCATTCCTGTTTTGTTTACACCAATCAAATTTAAAAAAAACTTGACAAAAAAACAAATAAGGGTCATTTAGCAAGAGTCCCCCGTTAGCTTTTAAAAAAAAAAAAAAAAAAAAAGAACCCGGGGGGGGGAGTGGTGAGGGGGTGGGGGGGGCAACAACAAAACAACTATGTTAAAACAAACACAAAACGAAAGGAAAAAAAAATGATTTTTTTCCCCCGTGAAAAAAAAGCAGGCAATACAACCTTGAAATTGCGAGAAAAGGGTCAACTTTACGGGGAGAAAAACGCCAAAACTGACGACGGCCCCCACCGCCCCCCATTTCCTGTGCGGACCCCTACCAAAACGGGCCCCCAAACTGCTGGGGGGGGAAAGGATCAAAGTTCCCCCTCGAACAACATTGGGATTTTCGGCCATGACCGTGGGACGAACATCACAATGCTGCAATGGTGAAGATTCGATTGAGTAGGGTTTAAACCGGTGAAACGACCTTTCAGGGGACTTTTACACCTTTTTTCCTGGAAAGGGGCGCAATCTTAAACAAAAAATAAGGGCTTAAATTTTAAATGATTTAAAGTTAAAAAAAAAAAACAACATAATTTTTTTTTAAAGATTTAAATTAAACAACCCCAATGTTTTGAGCCCAAAAAAAAAGGGAATTTTTTTGAATAAATTTTTTAAAAGCACAAAATTTTGGGAATTTTTTGATAATTTTGGGAAAGCAGCACACACCACCCACCCCCACTTTAATTGGGATCCACACCCCGCAAACCCCACTGCCCAAAGCACGAAACCCCCACGCACGCAACCCCCGCACACACCACCCCAAAACACCACACACACCACACACACCTACAACCCTCTTCCCTATTCCCCAAAACAAAGGGACTGGGAATTTAAAAAAAAATAACCCCTAATTCAGAATTAAAATTTTTATACATTGATTCCCCCCAAAGGGCTTTCCTTTTGATGACTCTGAGAAACCCCAAAACCTGGGGTCCCTTCCTTTCCCGAGGGGGAAAAACCCATCCACAGGGCCCTCGCTTTGGGAAAAGCAGGAGGTGCCAAAACCTTTCCCCACTGGGGGTGCCCCTGAAACCCCGCCCCCCCCCTCCAAAAAGGCCAGGAAACAAAACCCTTTTCCGGGTTCTACCTGGGGGGTCCGAACGCCCCCTTTCCCGGCACGTCCCTTTTCCCCTTTAAAACAATCCCCCGGTTTTCCCCCGGGCAGGGGGTTGTGGGAGAAAGACTGGGCCCCTGCTTTAAAACCGACCCCCCCTTCGCAGTGGGCTGATTGGAAAAAACTTTAACGCCCCGGGGTGTTTAAAAAACCAAATTCCGTTCTTTTTCAAGTAAGACTTTTCTGAGTGAACAACATTTCTATGATTTTTTTTTTCTATACCAAGCATGGCTAGAAAATCTATTTTTTTGGTTTGGGGGCCGGGGTTTTTTTGAACTTTTTTTTCCTTTCTTTTAAAGGAATTTTGGGGAAAGGGGGAAAAACCCTTGGCATTTTTTTTAGCCCCCGACAAACCTGGGGGCTGTTTCAAAACTTTTTTATTTCAGGGGTTTTTTTGGTTTTGGCTAAAAGACAATGTTTTTTTTTTGAGCAAATATTTTTAAAAAATTTTGTCAATAATTCCAATGTATCTTGAGGGTGAAAAATATCAAACAACTGTCCCCAATTTTGGGAAAAGGGGGGGTAAGGGGGGAATGTTTCCCTATTGGGCCA
>JAMYXO010007198.1:0-12433 GCA_033310375.1 Conus canariensis
TTTTTTTTTCCCCTTTTCCCCCCCTTTCCGCCTCTTTGGTTCCCCCTTTTTTTTTTGGGTTTCCCCTTTTTTCCCCTTTTCCCCCCCCCTCCCTTTCCCCCCCCCCCCCCTCCCCCCTTCCCCCCCCCCCCCCCCTTGTTTTTTTCCCCCCCTTTTTTTTTCCCCTTTTTCCCCCCCCCTTTTTTTTTAAAAAACCCCTTTTTAAACCCCCCTTTTTGGGGGGGTTTTTTTGGTGGGGGTTTTTTTGGGGGGGTTTTTTTTTTTGCATTTTTTTTTTGAGTTTGTGGGAGGGGTGGTTTTGTTTTTAAAAATTTTTTTGTATTGGGGGTTTTTGGGTTTTTTTTTTGGGGTTTTTTTTTAAAATTGTGTGGGTGTGTGGTTGTTTGGTTGGGGGGGGGGTTTTTTTTTTTTTTAAAATTTTTGGGGGGGTTTTTTTGGGGGGGGGGTTGGGGGGGGTTTTTTTTGTTGGGGGGTTAGTTTTTTTTGGTTTTTTTTTTTGTTGGGTTTTTTTTTTTTTGGGGTTTTTTTTGGGGGTTTGGGGGGGGGTTTTGGGGGGGGGAAAAGGTTTTTTTTTAATTTTTTGGGGGGGTTTTTTTTGGGGGGGGGAGGGGGTTTTTTTTTTTTTTTTAAATTTAAAAGGGGGGGGGGCGTGTTTTGGCCCTTTTTCCAAGTGCTTCAATCCCCCCCTTTTTTTTTTCCCTTTCCCCTTTTCCCCCGGGTCGTTTTTTCGTAGTTTTTTTTAAACCCCCCTAACCATTTTTAAAACCCCCCTTTTTTTCCCCCCTTTTCCCTCCTCTCCCCCTTTCCTTCCCCCCCTTCTTCCCCCCTCCTCCTTCCCCCTCCCCCTCCTCCCCCCCCCCCTCTCTCCCCCCCCCCTCTCCCCCCGGCTTTCCCCCCCCCCTCCCCCCCCCCTCCTTTCCCCTCCCCCTTTTCCCCCCCCGTCCCCCGAATCGGAACCCCCTTCCCCCACCCCAAAAGGGAGGGCCCCCCAAAACCCCCCCCAAAACCCCCCGGGGAAAATTCCCCCCCTTGGGCTCATTCCCCAAAACCCCCGGCCCCGGGGCCCCCCGGGGCCCCCCCCCACCCCCACCCCCAATGGGGCCCCCCAAAACCCCCCGGGATCCCCCCCATTTTAAAAACGTTCCCCGGGTTTTTTTTTTTTCCCAAAGGCCCCCTTCTCCTTTCCCTTAATTTTTTTTCCCCAAAAAGGGGGGGGCCCCCCCCCCCCTTTTTCTTCCCCCAAAAAAAAAATTTTTTTTCCCCCGGTTGGTTTTTTTTTTTTTTTTTTCCCTGTGGGGGGTTTTTAAACGTTTTTTTGATTTTGGGGGGGGGAAAAAAAAAAATTTGTTTTTTTTGTTTTTTTTTTGGGTTTTTTTTGGGGTTTTTTTTTTTTGGGGGGGGGGGGTTATCCATAAGTATTTAGGTTTGGGGGGGGGAAAGTGGGGGGTTTTTTAAATTTTAAAGTCCGGGGGTTTAAAGGGAAGTACAAAAAAAAATTTTTTTTTTTTTTGATTTTTTTTTTTTGGGGGTTTTTAAAAAATTTCCCTTTTTTTTCCTTTTTAAATTTTTTTTTTTTTAAAAATTTTGTTAAAACCCCCTTTTTTTCCCCCCCTTTTTTTTTTAATTAAATTTTGATTTTTTTTTCCCCCCCCTTTCCCTTTTTCTGGGGCCCCCCCTTTTTTTTAAAGGGCCCAAAAAACCCCCCCAGGGGAGCCCTTTTAACTCCCGGGGCCTGGGGGATTTCCCTGGGGTCCCCCCTGGGAAAACGTTCCCCCACCCCCGGGGGGGGGAAACTCCGCGGTTTAAAAACATTGGTTTTTTTTTTGATTCCATTTTCCAAGAGTCCTTTTAATGGGGCTATAAAATCCCGGTTTTTTCCCTGTGTGAACAAACACATAACATTTTTTGCACAAAACGTAAAAAAACCCAACCATCACATGCAAAAAAAAGGTCAGTTTTTTTTTTTTTTCCCTCGGCATGGATACGCATACCCCCCACAGCATGTAACCCCCCCTATGTCAAAGGAAAGAAAGAGTAAAAATGGGGAAAAAAAACGAAAATGACTGAAAAATTCGAAAAAAGGAATGATCGAAAAAAAAAGATTGAATGTAGTGGGGCCCGCGGCAGCTCTTTTTAGTCGAAACCCACCTTGGTAGGGAAACCCCCTCGTGAAAATGGACGCGTGGGTGTAAAACATTCAAACGTGCCCTGAAACGAGGTTTTTGCGGTAAAAAAAGTATTCAAAACATTTAAAATTAAAAATTTAAAAACGCGTCAAAAACCCCTTCATTTTTCAAAACACGAAAAAAAGCGGAACTCCTGGGGCTTTTTCCCCGGCCTCCTAAAACTGCAACGTTTTTTTCCGTTTGGCCCCCCGCCCCCCATTTCTTTTGCACGAAATTTTATTTTTTTTTTTTTTTTTTTTTTTTTTTCCCCCCGAAAAAAGGGTCGGTTTTGGGAAACCTTTTTCCCGCAAAAAAAACCCGCCCAAAAACCAACCAAAAAAAAGGGAAAAACCCCATACGCCCCTTTCCCCCCCCCCGCCCCCCCCCCCCCCCCCCCCCAAAGCCCCCCCCCCCCGCAGGTTTTCAAAAAAAAATACCCCGGGGAAAAAAAATTTTTAAAAAGGGGCTTTTGGTTTAGGGGAAGAAAGTTTTTGGGGAAAAAAAAACTTTTAACACCCTTAAATAAAAACTGGCCAAAACCTCCCATAATTTTTTTTTGTTTTTTGATTTTTTGTTTTAAAAGGACCATTGATTTTTTTTACCCAAAATACAAAACCCCCCCCTTTTTTTTTCTTTTTTTTTTTTTCCTTTTTTTTCCTTTTTTAAAATTTTATAAAATTTTTTTTGTTTTTTACTCGAATTTTGTTTTTAAAAAAAAAATTTTCCCAAAATTGGTTCCAAAATTTGAAAACTGGGGGTAAAAAAACTCCCTTTTTTTGCTGAAAAAAAAATGCAAAAACCTTAAAAAACTTAATTCCCCCTTTTTTTTATCCTTTTGACCGAAAAAACACTAAACCCTTGCCCTTACGAACCTGCCCCCCCCAGGATAACCGCCAAAAAAAACCCCTTTACTGAAACTTTTTTAAAAAAGCCCTATCCCCCGGCCCTTTCAAATTTTTTTTTTTTTTTTAAGATCTATTTCCCATCTTGGGAATACAAAAAAAATTTAATAAGTAAATATTGATTAAATGAATTTAAAAAGGAAAAAAGAAAAAAATAGGGAATTAAACTTTTTTCAAAATTCAAAAGTAGTACGTTTTTTTTTTTTTTTTTTTTTTTTTTTTTTTTTTTCTTTTTTTTTTTTTTTAAAATCCCCCCCCCCCCCCCCCCCCCCCCCCTTTCGTCCAATCTTTTTTGTAGGTTTTTTTTTTAAACTAATGTAACCACGTTAAAAAGGCATTACCCCCACACACGCCCCCCCCTCTCTCCGTCCACACCCACCCCCCCGGCACCGGCAATCCCCAGGAACAGTCAAATGTCCCCATTTCCCCTCCCCCTGAGGGGAACCAAAACAGAAAACGACCCCCAAAGCCCCAAAAAAAAATCACCCCCCCTTCCCGGTGGTGTTTTTTTGCTGGGTGCCTGTTCTACCAGCATACACAGGACGACCCACCGCCTAAACCCCCCGGCCCCCCTACTGACGACAAAAAATCGCTTTGGGGGGGCGGGAGCCCACAAAGAAAAGAAAAAGAGAGAGAAGAGAGAGAAGAGAAGAAGAGAGAGAAGAGAGAGAAGCGAGCGCCCCCCCCTTCGGAAAAAAAGCCTCCACGTCCGCCAGCCCCCACAGCCCTCAAAATCTTTCAATATCCTGACGACCTTTTGACACGACCTCCCCAAAGGCAAAAATAACCCAGAAGAGGGCATTTAAAAAAATGAGGGCACCATCAAAGCAGGGGGATGAAGGGGCCCACGAATTTTTGAGACCTTTTTTTTTTAAAGTTTAATCGAATGAAGAATGAGGCAGGGTGAAGATGATGCTCTTTGAGTCCCCCATTTTTCCCTCCCGAGTCCCCGCATGACAGGGGCTGTACCGGTAATCTTTTCTTTTTTTTAACAAAAATTTGACGCCAAAAACCAAGCCCAGAGATGTACACACCTGTGCGAAGACGTTTCATTTTTTTTTTCACCTTACAAAGCACATAGTGACCCCTTTTTTTTTCCCCCTTTCCGTTGGGGAAACAGAAACAGCAGTTTGTTTTTTGTCCCCCCCCCCCGACGGGTTTTTTTTGGAACTAGGGGCTCAAAGTGGGGTTTTTAAAATGCAAAACGAAAAAATTTACACAACATTTTTTTTCAAACCCCAATTTTGAAAAAAATAAAAATGACCAAATTCCCCTTTTGTTTTCCCTTTTTTCCCCTTGTTTTTTTTTAACCCTTCGCCCCCCTTTTTTTCCCAAATTTTTTTTTGAGTAATCCCTTTTTTTCCCTTCCCCCAAAAAAGGGCCCAATTGGTTCCCCCAAACCGGGCCGGGTTTTGGGAAAACTTGTTTTTTTTGGGGGTTAAATTCCGGGTTTTTTTTTTTTTTTTATTTATTTGGGTTTAAATTAGAAAAGTTTTTTTTTTTTTTTTTTTTTTTTCCTTTTCCCCCCCAAACTTTTTTGAATTTTTTCCGAAAAATCCGGGCCCCCAATTTTTTTTTTTTTTTCCTTTCCCCCCCAAACTTTGGAAAAAAAGGTTTTTTTTTGAGTTGGGTTTTTTTTTTTTTTTTCTCCCGTTTTTTTTTGGTAAAAAACTTTCGGGCCCCCTTTTTTTTTTGTCCCCCCTCCCCCCCTTTTTCCCTGCGCTGGAAAAGCCCCGCTAAATTCCCCAAAAGCTTTTTTCTGGTAAAAACAGACCCTGGGGTTTCCCCGGGTGGTTTTCCCCGAGGGCAAGGTTTTTGGGAAATGTTTTTTCCTACCCCCCCCTCCCTCTCCCCCCCCCAAAATGTTTTTTTTTTTTTTTCGTTTTTCTTCCCTTTTTTCCTTTCCTTTTACCAAGAGGGGGGGGTTAGCCCTCCCCGGGGGTCCCCTTTTTCCCCCTTTTTTTTGTGTTTGGGGGGTGGGGGTGGGGTGGGGGTTTTGTGGTTGGGGGGGTGGGGGTTGGGGTGTGTGGGGGGTTTTGTGTGTGTTGGGGGGGTGGCCGGTTTTTTTTTTTTTCCCCCTTCTTCCCTCCCGGTTATTTCTTTTTTCTTCAACCCTCCCAACCTTTTTTTGGAAAAGAAAAAAAAAAGCCCAAAAAATCCCCGGGTTTTCCCCCCGTCCCCGTCCCCCCCCCTGTAGACTGTTTCCCCCCCGGGCCCCTTTTCCCGTTCCCCCCCGTTTCCCCGTCCCCCCCGTCCCCCCGTCCCGTCCTTTTTCCCTTCCCCCCTTTCCCCCTTTTGGTTCCCCCCCCCCTTTCCCCCCCTCCTCCTTCCCTTTTCTCTCTCTCCCCCTCCCCCTCTTCCCCTTAAAAGGTTTAAAATGAAGAAAAAGAATTTTTTTATTTCTAATTTTTAAATAAAACTTTCCCGGTGGGGGGAGTGTCCCCCCGGGATTTTTGGGGGTGTGGTTTTGTTTTGGGGGGTGTTGGGGGTGGGGGTGTGGGGTGGGGGTGGTTGGGGGTGGGGTTGGGGGGTTTTGGGTTTTAAAAGCATATTTTAAAAAAGCCCCTGCGGGGGCCCTGTGCGGGGGGATAAATTGGTTTTTTGGGGTTTTTTTTAAAAAATATTTTTTTTAAAATTTTTTTATTTAGAGACAACATTCAACAATTTTAAAAATAAATTTTTTTGGGGATTTTTTAAACCCTTCCCATATAAGCAGGCCCTTTTTTTTCCAAATTTTGGGTTTTTGGGGTCAGGGCCCGGGCCCCTTTCCTTTCCCCCTTCCCCTTTTCCCCCTTTCCCCTTTCCCCTTTTTTCCCCCCCCTTTCCCCCTCCTTCCCCCTTTTCCCCCTTCCCCCCCCCTTCCCCCCCCTCCCTCATTTTTTTTGGGGGTTTTTGTTGTTTGGGGGATGGGGTTTGGTTTTTGGGGGTTTGGTTGGGGTTGGGGGTTTTTTTTCCTTTTGTTTTGGGTTGTGTGGGGTGGGTTTTTGGTTTTTTTGGGGTGTGTGGGTGTGTGTGGTGTGGGTGTGGAAACGTGCTTTTTTTTCCGGGGCCCTGTTTAAAAAATGAAAAACCCCCCTTTCAAACTCCCCCCCCCCCAACCCCCACCTAAAAATTTTTATAATTTCAAAAAAACAAAAAAGGGAAATTTAAAAAAGTGTTTTTTTTTTTTTCCCCAAAATGTCCCCCCGAGCTCTTTTTAAACCCTCCGAAACTGCTAGGGGCCCCCGTTTGGAAAAGGGGGTTTTCCTCTCTTTGTACAGGTCATTTGGCTTTTTCTTTATGTGCGATCCCCCTTGAAACAAGAAAATGTAAAAAGGGGAAAAATTTTTCCTTTAAATTTTTCCCCAGGGAAATTTTTCCCCTCTCCCGGTTTTTTCCCCTTTTCCTGAAAAAGTGTGTTACCTAAAAATGCGTAAAAAAGTGAATATAAACCATTCTACAATAAAAAAAGTGTTTTTTTTTTTTTTTCCGGGTTCTTTTACTGGGCGGCAAAAAACCAAGAGCACATTGGACCGGGTTTTTGGATTTTATCCCAAAGAAAACACCCAGGCCATTTTCCCTTTTTAGATATAATGAAGGGGTGTGTGGGAAAACGAAAGTGGGGGTCGGGGTAGGAGGGAGCGAGGGGGGGGGCTAGGGAAAAAATGTAGGGGGGACGGGGAGGGAAACAGGGTTTGGGGGTTTTGGGGTGGGGGGCGTCCCCCGGGGTTTTTTTTAAAAATTTCAAACCTTTAAGATTTCGGAAAAAAGGTGGGGTTTTTTTCCTAACCCGGGGCAAACCCCAATTGGGCCAATGACCCCCCATGCTTTGCCTCCCCTCCCCGGGGTCCCTCCCCCGTGCACACCAATCCACGGGCCCCCGTCTTGCAGCAGAAAATCCTCCCCGGGGCCCCGTTTCCCCCCCCCGGCCCAAAAAACGCCCCCTTGATGGGTCCTGGGGGGGAAACCCCCCCTAAAAGGAGGCTCACTCGGCTCCCCCCCCCCCAAAACCCTGTTTTGGAAAACCGTCCACCAGCTTTAAATTATGACAAACCCCCAAAAAAGAACCGACCGACCCGGAAACCCGGGGCGAAAAAATGATGAGATTGGAAGATATAGAACGACCAATGGAAAAAGCCGATAAAAATGAAAAGGTACAATGTGTGAAGATGATGAAAGAAATGAGGGGGAAGATGATTTGGGGGGAAAATTTGGTTATTTGGGGTATGAAATAAAAGGAGTTTTTTCCCGGGGCTTGAAGACTGAATGACAGGGGGAGTTCTAAAACTTCCCCTCACATACGTAGAGTCCGAACATTAAACCAAAGGGAACAATTTTTTTTTTGACTCGGGAAAACGCTAGAAAAATTTTTTTATTTTTTTTCTTTCCCCCCTTCTCTTTTTTTTTTTCCGTTTTTTCCCCCCCCTCTCCTCTCTTCCCCCTTTGTTTGTTTTTCCCCCCCCCCCCTCTTCCCCCTCCCCCCTTTCCCCCCCCTTTTCTCTCCTACCCCCCCCCCCCCCCTCCCTTTCTCCCCTTTTTTGGTTTATTTTTTTTTTTTTTTTTTTTTGGGAGTTAAATACTTTTTTCAATATTGGGGCTGATTGGGTCGATACTGACCGTTGAACAACATGGGGGGAAAGCATGAAAACTTTTTCTCGCGGGGTTTTTAAAAGTCAGGAAACAGTGGGATAAATGATATGAATTCACCCAATTTTTCAAGAACAAGAGGATATGGAACAGGAAAAAATGAAAACACCCAAGATCCCCGGGTAAAAAAAAAAAGCACAGGACACAAAAGCAAGTCAACAGAAACAGGGACCCCGGACCACCGGAAATAAAAAAGCGGCCCCTTATTGGCAACGGGGAAAAGCAAAGAGAACATTGGGGAAACGTTTTATTTGAAAAAGAAAAAAGGATGATAACATAAATAAAAAAAAAATAAATAAATATGAAATAAAAATAAATAAAAAAAAAACAACCAAAAGTAAACAAAAATGGACAAAAAACAAAAACAAAGCAGAGCAAACAACAGCACAACAAGAACAACAGCAACAGCAACAGCAAGAAAAAGAAAAAAGAAAGAAGGAGAAAGATGATGAAGATGAAAAATTTATGGGGGGATGAATAAAAAAACAAAAAACAACACAACAAAAAACAACAACAAACTTTTTCATTATCATGGTCCCCGATGTGGAACAATAATTTTTTTCACACCGTGATGCTGAAAAGGTTTTTTTTTTGCCCCGCAGATGGCTGGTGAAAAATCCGCTAAAACCCCGGATACCAAAACTCAAAAAAAAACGTTTCCTGAAAAATTTCCTTGTTACCTAAAAAGGTCCGCTCTTGTACACGTTTATCTTCTCCACTGTGGAACACACACCCTTTTCTTTTTGTCCCCGGTTTTTTGTCCGTTGTTCCTTTCACCTAATTTCCCCCAAAGGTTCGAGAACGTGGGCCGGGGGGTTCCCCCGTCCCCTTTTTACGGGGTCATTTTTTTCCCCCCCAATGTTTTTCCAGCCTGCCCCCCATGGTTTTCTTACATTCCAGGGGCCAAAGTGAAAGAGTTTTTCCTTTTAACAAAAAACCCCTTTATTTTTTCCCCCCAGAACGCACACTTTTTCGCGTCCCCCGCCCGTTTTTAGGGCGACAGATGACACGGTCCCCCCCTTGTTTAACCCGGGGGGCTACGATCGTCCGAATGTGATCTCCCCGTCCTTTTTCTTCCAGGTGGTATTTTCTTTTATAAAAATTCAAAAACCTGGTGGGAGCCCATTTCCCTCCTCCAGGTTCCCCAAATTTTTTTTCCCCCCCGTTGGGTTTACTCCCCCCACATGCTGGAGGTAGTATTTTGGGTTTTTTAAAAAATGCTTTTAAAACCCCTTGTTTTTAGGAAAACGGGACTGACGTAAGCAAAATTTAAAATTCATGAAAAAATCCACTCACTTTTTTTCAACAACCCCAAAAAAGGTTTCCCCCAAAACACCATTTTTTTTTTTTCCCCGAGACCACCTTTTTTTTTTTTTTTTTTTTTCCCAAAACAGCAAAAAAGCAACAACAACAAAACAAACAACAAAAACAACAACGGAAGCCACCAACAAGAGATTTTTTAAAAAAAAAAAAGAAAAAAAAACAAAAAAAAAAAAAAAAAAAGTGAAGAAAAAAGGAAAAGCAAACCCCCCCACATGCTTTGCCCCAAGAGGCACTGGGTTTTTTCAATGATGACCCAGAAAATAGAGGAAAAAAAACCCCGACCTAAAACCCGACGTAAAAAGCCCCGAAATTTTCCCCTTGAAAAAACCACCATCATTGAATCACATAAAGGGAAAAGCAAAAAACCAACCCTTTTTTTTTTCCCCGCCTAAACCAAACCCCTTTAATTCAACAACAACTGCATCAACAACAATGGAGACCACCCCAACAAAAGAGATAAAAAAAAAAGAATAAAGACCAAAGACAAAAAAAAAAAAAAAGGTGATGAAAGAAAACACAGGCTGCACACCGGTTTTTTGACCCATGAGGACGTGAAACGTCCCCCCCCCCGAGACGGTCATTGGGTTCCCACGGTGTCCCCCCCCCCAAGGGGGAAAAAGGGGGTGTCCCCCCCCACTCCTCCACCGTCCCCCCCCCCCCAAAAGTCCCCCCCTTTTGCCCCCTCCCCTGATCACGTCTTGGAAAAGGGACAAGACCCGGAAGGACAGGTAAATTATAAATAGAAAAATGATTAAATGAATCCCAAAAAAAAAATAAAAAATATATCCAACACATAAAGTAAAAAAAACAAACAAGTAAATAAGGGAAAAAAAAAAGAAGACAAATCCCCTAAAGAGGTAAAAGTAAACTAACCTGATTGAAATGATTGATTGATTGAAAAAAAAAAGAAGGGAAAGCGAAAACATAACCAACAAAGAAGAAAAAATTGATTGATTTGATTTTAATTGATTGAAATTTTTATTGATTGAATTGATTGACTGATTCATTAACAAAAACACAGGTAAAAAAAGGGGAATAACTAAAACAGGTTGAATTTTGCCCCCAATTTGCTACCTCCTTCTTTTAAAAGCGGGAAGGGATTTGGGAAAGAAAGGAAGGGGGGGGGAAAAAGGGGAAAAAAAAAACAAAAACAACAAAACAACAACACAACCAGCAAACAACAACAGCAAAAAAACAACAACAACAAAACAAAGAAAAAAAAAGGAGGAGGAGGGAGGAGCAGAAACAAATAGAAAAAAAGTAAACAAGGAAATGCTTTTTTTCGGACAAATCTCTTCCCCCACCCCCCCCCAACCACCCCTAAACCCCTTTTACCACCCCCCCCCCCCCCCAACCCCGTCCCCCCCCCGCCCCTCTAACCTCCCCATTTCCTTCCCTTCCCCCTTCATCCCTCAACCCACCTAAAAAAGCAGAAAATTGTAAAACATTCAGATTGAAACCCCAGAAAAACGGTCCCCCCACGGAAGTCTGCCCCGGGTAAAACCCCCTAAATTTTTTCATGGTTTTTTCTTTTTTCCCCCCCGAAAATTCAACGTCAGGTAAGGCAAACCCTTTTTCTTGCTGCTTCCTGCGCTTTACTGCATTGCGGGCCCCGCTGTCGCCGCTTTCTGCTGCTTCTACAAAATACTACACTACTCCTACTTGCGCTGCGCTACTTCTTAACAATTAACTACTGCTAATACTGGGGGGTGCTGCCCTTCTGTTTTTTCTGCTACTTCTGGCCGCAAACACTGCTGCTGGGGCTACCCAAAACTAAATTCTACTTCTACGCTGCTGCTGCTCGCCGCTGCGCCGCTGCTGCGGTTTCTATTCTAAGCTGTTTTTTTTTTTTGCTGATGCCCCGGTGGTTTGGGGCACTATTACTGGCCCCGCTGCCCCGCTCTCTGCTGCTGCTGCTGTTGCGCTGCTCTTACACCCACTATCACTGCTTCTTTTCGGGGTGCCCCTGGCCCCGTTGCTACTACTACTTTTTTCCCCAAAACCCCTACGCTCTTAACTTTTCCCGCTACTGTTTTTTTTTTCCGCTGGCTGCCTTTTCTGTTTCCTTGTTTTTGCCCTTGCTGCGCGCTGCCCCCTCCTTTCTCCATCGGCTCCTTCTGCTTCTTCCTAACTATTACACTACCAAAATTGCCCCCCTGCTTTACTGGGTGCATAGCGCTGCTGCAAAATACTTTTTTTTTGTTTTTTTGTAAACCCCCTGGTGCTTTTATGCTGCTGGTACAGCTTTTTGTTTCCATTGGGTACCCCCCTGCCTTCTGCTTTCCCCCTGGGGGTTTTTTTTTTTTTTTTTACAGCTACTACAACGGGGTGCTATCACTAGCTCTACCACTTTTTTTCTTTTTTCTACACACCCTTTTCTTATTACTACTGGGGCCCCTTGCTATTTTCTACTGTTTGTCTCGCCTTGTTTCGGGTACTGTCCCCTTGCGCCCTTTCGGCCCTTTGGCGCTGCTGTTTTTTTCTTCAACGACTAAAATTGGGTCCCCCCCCGGGCCGCTGATACTACTATTTTTTTTTTTCACGACTATTGTTTTTGGCTGCTGCCCTTTACAAAATTTTTTCTTCTACGACTTTTTTTTTCCCCGCTACGGCCAACTATTTTTTTTTTTTTTTCTACGACTATTGTTTTTTTCCCGCTACGCAACTATTTTTTTCTTCACACTATTGTTTTTGTGGGCTGCCTCTTAAATTTTTTTCTTTTTACGACATTTTTCCTGCAAATGCAAAAAAAATTTTTTTTTTCTACGAAAATATTGTTCCCCGCAAAACCAACCAAATTTTTTTTTTTTTCTACGACTATCGTTTTTCCTGCTGCTGCTAAATGCAACAACTTTTTTTTTTTCTCGACATTGTTTTTTTCCAAATGCAAATTACTTTTTTTTTTCTCCCCACATTTTTTTCCCCCGCAACCTGCTACTATTTTTTTTTTTCTTTCCCGACCATTGTTTTCCTGGCTGCCTCAAAGCACTTTTTTTTTCTTCTACGAAATATTTTTTCCCCGCTACGCAACCCATTTTTTTTTTTTTTCTACGACTATTGTTTCCCCGCCCGCCCTGAAAAAACCACAATTTTTTTTTTTTTTCCCACGACTTTTTTTCCTTGCACTGCTCTATTTTTTTTTCTTCTACGTCCTATTTTTTTTTTCTGCTTTCGCTACCTACTTTTTTCTTCTACTCCCTTTGTTCCCCCTTTTTTCTACTTTTTTTTTTTTTTCTAACTCTATTTTTCCCCCCCGCTGTCTACCTTTTTCCTTTTAACGACCCCATTGTTTTTTCCCGCTGCTATAAATTTTTTTGTTCTACGACTTTTTTGTTTTTCCGGGTGCTTTCTAAAATAACCTTTTTTTTCCCCTTCCCAAAAAATAAATTGGTTTTCCCCCTGCCCCACTTTTTTTTT
>JAMYXO010007199.1:0-12432 GCA_033310375.1 Conus canariensis
TAACAAACAGCAACATCAAGATTTTAAAAACAAAGATACGATGGATAAGGACATGACTAAGAAGGAAAGAGAGAAGAGGCCATCGGAAGAAACGATAGATCGATAAGGAATCAAAAAAGGAGGAACAAAACACAAAAAGGAAATATGGGTGTGGTCATCATGAGTATGGAAAGATAAATGGTGACATAATGAGAAAGGAAAGGAAAGGGAAAAACACACCAGAATGTGCCTCTTACAGAGAACTTAACATACAAAGGATCGGTGTGGACATGATAACAAGCTAAAACGGATATGGTCATCGTGAGAAAGGACAGATAGAAGCAGACATCAGATTGGCGGGGACATCAGAGAGAAAGTGAGGATGAGTGGGGGCATCATGAGAAAGGACAGATTGGCGGGGACATCAGAGAGAAAGGAAGGATGAGTGGGGGCATCATGAGAAAGGACAGATTGGCGGGGACATCAGAGAGAAAGGGAGGATGAGTGGGGGCATCATGAGAAAGGACAGATTGGCGGGGACATCAGAGAGAAAGGAAGGATGAGTGGGGGCATCATGAGAAAGGACAGATTGGCGGGGACATCAGAGAGAAAGGGAGGATGAGTGGGGGCATCATGAGAAAGGACAGATTGGCGGGGACATCAGAGAGAAAGGGAGGATGAGTGGGGGCATCATGAGAAAGGCAGGATGGACATGGACACCCTCAGAAAAAAAAGGACAATATGAAATGTAAAGATGGATATGACAACATGGTGAGGAAGGAAAACATACGAGGACATGATAAGACAGAAACGGGTGCATGAGAACACTACATGTAAGAAAGGACATAGTAGTTGAGAACATGACAGGGAAGGAAAGACTAGATGAGACATGGTGAGGAATAAAAGGACGGATAGAAGATGGTGAGGGGGAAAAGGCGAACGAGGACGCCACAGTTAAAAAAAGACATGAAAAGGGTGAACGGCACAGGAAAGAAAAACGATGGATAAAGACGTGGTGAGAAAACGAAGGACGAGAACACGGTACCAAGGACGATGAGGACAATGTGAGAAAGGCCAGTGATGATGAGGACAACGTGAGAAAGGCCAGTGATGATGAGGACAACGTGAGAAAGGCCAGTGATGATGAGGACAATGTGAGAAAGGCCAGTGATGATGAGGACAATGTGAGAAAGGCCAGTGATGATGAGGACAATGTGAGAAAGGCCAGTGATGATGAGGACAATGTGAGAAAGGTCAGTGATGACATTTTCAGAAAAGGAAGAACGAAGACCGGAAAGGAAAGGATGAATAAAGGGGAAGATTTCCCTTCGAACTCCTCTGCTCTCTACAGTAAAGAGCTTCGTGGCGTCAAAGATCCATAGAACACACACACACACACACATACACACACACACACACACACACACACACACACATATATATATATATATATATATATATATATATATATATATATATATATATATATATATATGTACATACAACGTTCTTAAATGCTTTGGGAGCATTCAATACAATGGAAATTCAATGCAATAGCTTCAACATGTAACAGGAAAAAGCTCTCGTACAGATGAAGAAAACGAATAATTTCCAACCTGTAATTTGTTTCTCATTCAAATCCAATTTCATTACCCTGCCTTTGAAAATATTGTCTTGACAGAGGCGAAGGTTCGAAAATCTTACCAAAAGGGATCTTGCAGTTTGCGAGCTATTTTGTACATTACAGTGGTTGTTCATACATGAAGTGTGTCGGGTTTGTTGTTGTTGTTGTTGTTGTTGTTTTTTCTAAGCCGGTTAGGACAGCATGAACTCTTTGAAGTCGCCGCAAGAGAAACTATGGACAGATTTTAAGTTACTTTCAAGGGTGAATGAACGAGTATCTACGTGACTGATTATTAAACTGCTCCACTGACTGACTGATCCGTTGACGTTTTTATTTACCTATTTGTTATCCATAAATCGCGACTATTAATTATTTGATTGATGAATAGTTTTCCTTAAATCAAGGAAAAAATCGATTACTAATCTTCTACTGTAGAAAAAGTACATTCCGAGGAATCGCTGTCCATAAGCACACATGTGCGAGTGTACTACACACACACACACACACACACACACACACACACACACACACACACACACACACATACACACACACACACACACACACACACACACACACACACACACACACACACACACACACACACACACACACGCACACATGCACGCGCGCGCGGGCACACACACTCACACATATTAACACACGACAAACATAAACACAACTGGAAACAAAACAGCGTAGTACAAAAAAGAAAACACATGCACACGAACATGAGCGCGCGTGCGCGCACACACACACATATACACACACACACACACACACTTACGCGCGTGCGCACGCACACGGAGACACACACCTGTTTTATGTCACTAATATTGACAGTTGTTGAATTGAATAAGAATCAACAACAACGACAACAACCGCCTACACACATTCACACACACACACTCGCGTGCGCGCGCGCGCGCACACACACACACACACACACACACACCAGCGCGCATGCGTGCACACACACATTCACACACACACAACCATATGCACACACAAACACGCGAGCGTATATCTATCTTGCATTATTTGATATGGATAGACACTAACTTAAAGAAGAAATAACTATGACAAAAACATCTGATCTACATAGAAAGATCTAAATTCCAGAAATAACAACCACACACACACACACACACACACACACACACACACACACACACACACACACACACACACACACACATACACCTTTATAGCCACTATTGTCATTTTCAGTCATAATGTCACTGCTTCTTTCCGAATTCAAAACCCTGACAAATGCCCACTGCACAATCGCAAGGAAACAATCATTCATCGATCAAGGATCTACTTCAAACAACCAACATTGTGTTGGTATCTCCCTATGCATGGGAAAGCTCATGACTGTATGTAATCGTGTGTGCAAGTCCGCACGTGAGAGGAGGAAGGGATAGAGAGTGAGAGACTGGGGAGAGAGAGAGAGAGAGAGAGAGAGAGAGAGAGAGAGAGAGAGAGAGAGAGAGAGAGAGAGAGAGAGACAGACAGACAGACAGACAGACAGACAGACAGACAGACAGACAGGCCTGCGCGTCAGAGAGGGAAGGGGTAGAGAGTGAGAGATAGGGGGAGAAAGGGAGAGGGGGGGAACAGGAGAGAGGGGAAGAGAGAGAGAGAGGTGGGGTGGGGAGAAAGGAGGAGGGGGAGTAGGAGTAAGCGTTATGCAGGCATCCAAGGGGCGAAAGTAGAATCTTGTATGTGCTCTTTAGGAATTCTCAGTTATATCCGATTCAGACTTACCCATATTAAGGACTTTCATAGCTACACATGCATCAACCGCCATTTGTCATGAGTCGGCCGAATGTTCTCGAGCATTTAGGCAAATTAAGGGTAGTTTTGCTGTTGCTGAGAGCAAGTTCCTTGGGTTCTTCAAGTGTGCGAACTCAGGCATCACCAGTGGGGAATACCGCAAGTCGTATAGTGAAGGAGGGACAATTACTGGGAAGTGTTTCGCATGTCTGAGGCATAGTGACAAGTAGTTGCCGACCTGCCGGTCCTTGGGGAAGGAGAGTGTCCACTTTGAGCACTGGCTAGTCACTGGGTTCTCCAGTGGGACTGAAAGGAAGGCGATCGTGTCAGGTGACCGTCAAGGGTAGGTGACCGTCAGCCTGCAGGCAGAGTACAGCGACCATTCAGTCGTCCTTGTTCTGAGGAATGAATGGAAGGCTTCGGCCTATTGAGTGGTTTACACCTTGTTGTCTATAGAGGTAGTAACTACTTGAAGCATCAGTCCTGGCTGGTAGAGAAGTCCAGGCTGTTAGTACAATGGGTAGCTCGGGGAATCGAACATGAGTTTGAATAGGAGGTTATGCATTAACCACTTGGTACCCAAGTCTTTGTTGGCGCTAGCAGCTGTGGTGTGTGTGTGTATGTGTAGGTGACTAGTGATTCCACTGGCGGAATAAAAATAACTTGGGGATTTATTGGTACAAATCGTGTGATGGGTGTGTGCCAGTGATTCCATTGGTTGAACCAGTTCAACTCGGGTCCTCTCTTTCTTTGAGAACGAATATAAGGTGCTTGGAAAACCAGGAAGTGTGTGATTCACTTAAGGGAAAGTGAACTCATCCCGTCTTGCTGAGGGCTCAAGAAAATACAGCGAGAGCAGAGGTTTGCTGTCGCCTCGTTGTCTCCTGGTGGGGACGTAAGACAGTGGAGGTTGCTGTAGCCTCGGAGCCGACGACAAGAAGAATTGTCTCCCTTGTGGGGACGGTCGACAGCAAGACGTGTCAGCCTGTTGGAGCCTAGACAGGGAGCTCCAGACAACGGTGGGGTGTTTGCAGCCAGAGAAGACCTGTGGGAGAGGCCGACAGGAGCCCTTTCTGTGGAGAGGGCGACGTGCGGTGGAGTCCGGGAGACTCGGTGTGAGGGTGCGACTCAAGCTACGTTGCCAGTGTCCCCCAACTGGGATTTGGCCAATCGGGAGGACACAACAGTGTGACAGCTACAGTGGGATGAGAGAAACTGACGGTCAACCAAGGAATGCTGGCAAGTTATGGACATTTCATTTGTTCTTAAGTTTATGAGTGTGCAAACAGAATAGTGAAATATTGTCTTCCCTGGTTAAGTAAGAATAACTGAAGAACAGGGATGCGATTTGTGAGATTGTCTGTATGATGTTTACACTGTTGTATGATACAGATAAGTGTGTTGTGTAGTGACGGGTGGGGGCTCGGAGTCAAGTTAAATAAAAGTTGATTATTTTCTGTGAAATGTTATTGGTTTCCCGTCACTTTTGTGCGGGCCCGATGTGAGTGACAGAGTGTGTGTGCCTTTTGGTTGTGAAAGCGTAAATACTGCATCCCTGAATATGATAATCATATTTTAATAACGAGGGGGAGCGTCGGAGACCCGTCACACCATTCAATAAACGCAAAATGAGCAGCAGGGTTCGAATGCATAAAAGCAACGGACAAACCAGTAATCGTACAAGAGCAAATACGAAATCTTGCCTATTTTTGAGGAGAGAGAGAGAGAGAGAGAGAGAGAGAGAGAGAGAGAGAGAGAGAGAGAGAGAGAGAGGCGAACTACATCCAACCATGTGTTCAGTTTGCCATCATTATGACTTTGTTCAGAATTACCAAACTCCCATCGCTTAACCATTGGATTAGGCAATAAATAAACAAGTACATAAGTAAATATATACAAAGATGAATATATAAATAAGCTAAAAGGGGACGGGGAGAGGGGGTCTAGCAAGAATCTGCTGGAGAGAACTATAAAATAGGCATTCTGGCTCACCCACCTCCGCCAGCTCCAACCGGCTAAAGCCGGTTTCGCTGTTGCTCCGCCGGCTTACCCAGAATGCCTATTTTATAGTTCTCTAATAGTAAACACTTTACAAACATACATAATGTGTAGGATTATCTGTTTTTAACACTAATTTAGAAAACTTTTGAGACTTTAGTTTTTGCTTAATCCTTCGTTTTTCTTGATCGTCTTCAATAACATCATTTTCACGCATACATTCATCAAATGCGTCTCTATCTTTCATGTGAAATAAAACCACTGTCTTTAATTGCTCTCTAAAGTCTTTTAAAACTGAGTTATATTTTTGACATAGAATCCACACACTTATCCCAGCATGTCTTCCACTGAAAGCCAGTTTTGATAAAGTGTTTCTCTTTTTAACTATGTCTCTTTCTGCCGAACAGTCATCTATAATAAATAGTGTCTGAGTTCCTTCAAACTGTCTAAAGAAATGTTCTAAACACTCACTCAGTTTATTGCTAGGATCAACTAAATATATGTCATCATCTGTCCATATAAACCTTCTGTCGTGATATGCTTTGTTCCATTTAAGTGTTGGGCAGAAAATTACTATATGATCAAAATTATAACGATAAACTGTTTGTAATAGGTCGAGGACAAATATTGTTTTTCCACAACCAGTCTGTCCACAAATCAATGAACAATGAGGGGTTTTTATCATAAAGTTTAACATCGGCATTGACACCAAAGTCGTTTGCTCCATAGTTTTAAAACAGAATTTAATTTACACCAGTTATTGTTTTTATCATACTCTCTGTCAAAACTTGTTCAGTATAATAAAACCCTATAAGGCCCAAATGTGTAAGATTAATCCAGTTCAGTTCTGTAAGATCGTTTCTATTTAAACTAATATCAATTTTGTTGCTTGTTGTTATGACCTTAATATCCTCGCCATTGTAAAGAACGACGACAGTAACTTTAAGTTTGTCAACGTCTAAGTTTTGCCAGCTAATAAGAATTCCTTCCATAAGGTTGTCACTGACACCCACAGCTCCATTTCTCGCCTCATCTTTTAAGACAGAAATTTTAAATATCATTGTGAACGTGTCTCCTAATTTTGTGCGTGGAATGAACTGTAATTTTGTAGAAGCTTTCTTTAAAACCGATTCTCTTCTGTGGAGGATGTACTGTTTGTCCCCAAACGGCTTTATTTCGATCTCTTTCCGACTGTTGTCCTCTGGCATAAGACTTACATGTAAAGGGCCAGAGTTCAATGCTTTTCTGAAACTTTTTTGGCGGTCGAAAAATGTAAATGGGCTTAAGAATTCAAATTTTATGTCCCATTCTAAATATGGTTCTAAGTGCCATTTGTTGTCAGTTTTTCGAACTATTTTATATTCATACTGACCTGTATTATTTGCTTCTAGATTGCGTAGTTGTTCTAGTTTAGGAAACCTTTTGTTGTCGTCAACCTCTTTGCGCTTATAATAACCATCTTTAGTGTACTCAAAACCATATAAAGTGCCTATCTCACCGTTTTGTTCAAAGTCCTCAACGTCTGCAAGGTCTTTTAATTCTAAAGTTACACACCTCTCAGGCGCTAATGTAACCCCCGAATCGTCTGGTCCACGTGACATTTTTTAAAACAACGTATTATTTTATTTCTAAAACAATGTGCAGGTTATCACATTTCACGACTTTCCCTGTTTTATCTGTGATCTTTATATTAAATGATCTGACCCTCCCACAAGCTAATCTTTTAAACTGTAAATTAGGGAATTGTATAATTTCATAATCGCAATATGCAGCTTTCCCTGATGGAAGAGCTCTTAAAACAGTTGAGGGCCTTCCATCATTTAAGTTTTCATCAGTGCTCAGCTCGTCCAAATGAACATAGAGTAATGAATGTAATGCAAGATCGAGCGGATATTCTCCCTCAAAAGTAGTTTCGTCTGGTGCAACTCTAAATCTATGAACGATATTAATGATTTTAAAGCCTAACATTTTAGCTAGCTCTCTATCAAAAAAGTAATAGACTACTTCTTTTTCAGGTTTGAATGTTAACATTGTTTTTAGATTTGCATTGTTAAGTTTGAGAGTAATGTCGAAGTTACTCATTGCTTCTTTCAGCGAGCAAAACCCGTAATAACCATCAGGTATGGTTAACTGGCTAATTAAGTTTCCTCTATTATCAACTTTTTTAATCTTATTATTCTCCTTGGATTCAGTTATATTAAACCATACGACTTTGTAAAAAATTTCATGGAGTGCAACCCTTCGGGTTCCGCATTCATTATCAATAGCATACTCTAAAAACGAAGGACTGTCTTGAGTTGTTATTGTTACAAACATTTTTAAAACAATTTAAAAATGAGTGCATTCAAATATACTAATGCAAAATATTCTGTTGGGCCGCACTACAGTCCTAAAGATATAACAACTGATACTCTCGACATTTCTGTGACTCAGACTGACGCCTTTCAAGTAAAGGTTAGTACTCCATTAAACAGATATCTTAACCCCCCCTATTAAAAAAGACTACATCCCAAAAGTGTGGTTCAGTCATCCGATGCAGTTTTATCAGAACCAGTTAAACTTTGCTGTGTTTTGTGCATCAACTGGGTGTGGAGTGTCGTATGATGATCATTTAAATCATCCTGATCCTTTGGTGAGGTCAGTGTATAGATTTCATTTCTATTACACCTTCAGACGTATTTTGTCTGAACTGCAAGCGCCATTACCAAATGACAAAACGTTTAATCCATTCAGCAACAGAATAGATTACAAGGCTTTTGAAAGGATCTGTAACGAAATTTGATATTGACCCAAAGACAGACTTTAGACAAAAGTTGGATCTTAATCATGGTTTAGGCACTCTTTATTTTTGGGGCGTGCACAGAAAGTATAACTATGATTGGAATCCTCCTTACACATCTTTCTCTTCAGGCACAACTGTTCACCTCGGGTCCATAGAGCAAGAGCATAAAACAGCATGGACAACATTTATTTTGGATACTTCTAAGGGCCTAACTAGAGCAGGAATAGAACGAATAAACGACTCTATTCGTACTTATGTTTGGTGTTTGCTAGGTTCGCAAGCACAGGCAAGATCTAACATAACTGATCCTTCTACTGGCTTTGACGCCCAAAAACAGTATTTAGCAAATTTAGAGGATTCTATTAATTCTGCAATTGATTTGCCTTCAAGTATTAAAAGGTACCAAAATGTTTTGCAATACGCAAGATCGAAAGTAGACTTTGCTGTTGGCACTGGTTTATACATGCTGCCTTCTGACCTCAGACTTCAGATAGGAACAATAATAAACTATAATAATGAAATCCTTGTGGCTGGTAAGAGAAGAAAGGTCGGAAAAAACGACATAAATTCTAAGCCAGCAATAGCAATAAAAAAAGAAGCCCCACCAATCCCCGAGCCCCCCAAACCCCCCCATTCAATCCTTGTGGCCCCAAGAAATAATGACCATGAATATGAAAAGACGGCACTTGTTATTGGATTAACTGCCCTTGGATTACTTGGTCTTTATCTTACTAAAGAGTAACCCAACTATTAAGACAACTAATGCCCATAAGTGCTCGGCCATAAAGCCAACTACTTTACTTGCAGTAGACAAAAGCCAGCTAACGATCCCCCCTATTATACCAGGCAAAGAGTCTATTGCCTTACTGGCTAATTTTTTTAATAAACTTGCAAGATGATCAAGTTGTTTTTTTACCCATGATTTATCTGATGGTGGTCCTGGCGGCACTGCTCCCCCACCACCGCCGCCTGTAATAGCCAACACCAGTGTACTTATTGCAAATCCTAAGGCTGTTATAACGCTCGCTAATGTGACACCTTGCTCTCTAAACAGTGTTCTTATTCGTTCTGCTAACGTTGTGTCTTCATATAAAATTCTTTGGATAGTTTCTCTTATTCTGCTCACTTGAGTTCGTAATTGTTCTCGGTTATTAGACAACACTTCTAGTCTTGCTGATCTCTCTTGTTCAAGATCTTTTAGTCTTTGTGTTATTCTTTCTTTAACACCAGGTCCTAAGTTGTGGTCATCAGCCTCAACTAGTTTTTCTTTTTCTCTTTTTATATGCTCATCTAGTTCACCCAGTTTTGCTAAATTGTTTGTTAATTCGCCTCTGATGCTTTTCAAAGCATGATCAAGGGCCGTTATTTCTCTCATAGGTAGCGGCGGATCGTGCATAGTTTTTAATGCTTCTGAAAAACTGGTTTCTATTATTTCGTCTGCTGTTGGGCTTAAATCTTTAAGGGGTATGTTTTGAATTTGGTTATCTGTTGGGAGTTCTTGTAGTGTGTTTTGAAGTTTAGCAACTGCCTCACTGTCTAATCTTCGCGGTTTAGCAATGCCAAGGCGATTTTGATCGCTCACACTGAGCCTTTGTCTAATTGTAGTCTTTGCTAAAAACTTTGATGGGTCTGGTTTAGTTGTAAGCTGAACAAGTTGTCCTTGCTCGTTTTTCACAAACAAATGGTCATCTTTTGTTTCAAAATCATTAGGGTCTATAAATTCGGGAGGTTCTTGGCCTAAACTTTGATAAAATGATTTGACCTTACTTTCTGTTAATTCACGCCGCAATGATTGTAATGGATGTGTCAAAGGCGTCATTTCACTCATGTCGTCTCCAGGATCAAAAACATCATAATCTTCTTCTGCCATGTTTTTAAATAATTAACTTTTTATTTTGTTTTATAAAAAAAAATGTCACAAGCATATGGTTCGATTCTTGACCCGCATAGAAGACTGAAAGAGCCCTTTGGCGTGAAGGGAAATAAACAGAATATTATTGTTCCAAATAATCCATCTACTATTGATTCAGATCAAATTCTTACTGTTAAATTTCCAGACCTAGGAGCAGATGAAGTGATTGTGCCGGGATCTGCACGGCTTACTTTTAAAATAGAACTTGATTCAGCAACAGACGTAAACAGGACAGTTGTACAGAATTTGGGACGGGCAATCGTTAAGAAAATTTCTATAAAACTTGAGGGGCAAGAAATATTTTCTTTACACAATGCAGACATATTTCTAATCTATTCTGATCTATGGCTAACCGATAATGAAAGGGCCGATCTTGCGTTTCAAGGAATCGAAAATAACGAAGCACTAAAACACAGAATAGACGCCGAAGATGCTAAAGACGGTAACAAGTATGAAGCTGTAAGTTATGCGTTTGGAAATCGATTTTCCATACCCTTAGATTTTGAGTTGTTAAAAGCGCATGCGCCATACTTTCAAGGAGCATTAAAAGACAGATTGTCATATGAACTAACTTTTAATGAATACAAACGTGTCATTAGATCGACAGACACTGATTCCAAGTAAGCATTTTCGACATCTCGTTAGAGTTTGACATTGTTAGCAACCCTAACTTAGCAAGGCTGATTGAGCAACAATATCAGTCAAAATTAGCAATATATTACGAAAGAGTGATTCATCATACTAAATATCCTAAAAGCAGGGCAGACACAATATGGAACTTTAGTTTTAGCGCCGCAGCAAGATCCCTTAAAGGTATTTTATTGCTGTGTGAAGATGAAGAACCATTCAAAAGACAAAGTGAAAAGTTTATCAATCCTAAAATAACGAAAGTACAATGTTCAATTGAGGGTAGTCCTAACCAAGTCTACGGTAGCGGGCTTAAACCTTATCATCATTTTGATGAAATAAGAAAATTGTTTGGAGGCGGGAGGTGTAGAAATCCAACAGTAGACCTTGTGTCTAAAGATCTACACCTTCACAGTGTTAGACTTGATGAATATTTAACAACGAAATACGGTTTATGGATTGACCTAAGGTCAACAGAAGATAATCAGTTGCATGGGAGTGGGAGAACAGTTAAAGACGTAATAAACATTCAAATTGATAAAGAAAAAGAGAGTGATAAACCACTTAATGTACATTTGTTTTTAATATATGATGCGCAGCTGAATATTCAAGATAACAGATTGAAAGATATCCAATACTAAATTATTTTTATTTTAAAAAAGCATGTCTGTTACGACTTATCCAAAAGTGCCCAAAGAAGAGATAGCTGCTGCTGTAGACATAAAAACTTTCAGATTAACCAACATTACACAAATGCAACAAAAACTAGAGCAGGACCTTTCAAAATACAGTAAAACCAAACGAAGGTATTCTGCTGTCTTTAATGCTGTTACATATGTTAATACTGGAGCATCGATCACTAGTGCTCTATCAGCAGGAACAAGTGTAGGTCTCTTAGCAACAGGCGTAGGTGCACCGGCAGCTTTACCTCTAGGTGGTTTGTCTTTAACTCTTGGCCTGTGTTCATTGGCTGTAAGTGCTGTCAGCAAAAAATAAAAGCTAAACTCCAAAAGCACACAGCTATGGTTCAACTAATAACAGCTAAACTTAGTTCCTTCAAACTGATAATTGATAAAGCACTAGTTGACTCAAACATCACGGATGAAGAATTTAGTCGCCTACAGGCTGATTTGAGGACTACAAAAGACAAAAGTTTGATCTTCAAAGAAAGGCAAGGCAACCTTTTCTCAAAAACCAGACACCGACCAAAAAAAGGAATGTTTAAAAAAAATAAACGAACATTAAACTCTGTTCTAAACAGCTCACATTAACAACCCCAAAGGGGCGTTTATACTTTAGTTTATGAGTCCAAGCACAAAAAGACCGTTTTTATATTGATTCTGATTAACTTTTTATTTTTTGATTTAAATAAATATTTTGATTAGAAAAAAAGCTCAACATGGATAAGGGTATATGAAGGTTCAGATGAATTGTTTGAAACAATGCTCGAGGAAGAGCGTTTGTCAAAAGCTTTAAATGAGGGGCGTTTTAAAGTTAAATTTATCCAAACAAACGTGCAGGCAAGCGTTGTACATGCTATTTCTCAAGTTCCAAGTAAACTTTAAAAATAAACCCTCCAGTTAAAGTAAGGTTAGTTGTTTTTAAACGACTAAAATAACAATAAACGAAGAAATCTAGAAGTCTGGGTCCTCAACTAAACAGCAGACTATTCTTCTCATAATGACTTAACACCTGGTTGGGCAGATCACTGCTTAACATTTTAAAAATGAA
>JAMYXO010007200.1:2500-10000 GCA_033310375.1 Conus canariensis
TTAAATACAAAGTTATGCAATGGTGGTAAATCAAACGTCGCGTTAAATAAAACCGAATAATCCTACCAAAATATATCATGCATCACTGAACGATCAGACATCAGTTGGAACGATGCCAAATGATCACTGTCCCTCCCCCTCCCCTTCTTCCTCTCCTCCCCATTTCCTTCTGTGGCCTGTGGAAAGAGTGTGCCATAGTGGAGCCATGTATTCTTCATTGTCATCACAGCAAGTCATGTTGTTCACAGCCAAGATAAACACATATGTTTGTGTGGCCATGCATGTCTGTTTCTGTGTGTTTGAGTTACAAACAAAAGCTAAAAAATCAACAAGTATCTGTGTAAGCACTCACCCGATGGCCTTTCTCTCCAGGCATGCCTGGCATTCCCGGGAAACCCGGGACACCCTGCAACAGTTGATCAAAGATCATTTCTGCATCTTGAAAATAAACAATACTCGTGATCATAGTTTTCAGATAAAAGTCCAACAGTTATATGTAAAATTGTTATGACTTTGAACAGAAGAAAAATAATTTTATAACTGAAGTAAGTGAAGTATGTGAAAACAAAAGTTGCGAAATTAACAAAACAAAACATACCAAAATCTTAACTATTATGATACCATGAAATGTGTGACTTAAATCACCATGACAAAAAGAACAATTTGTGACTTTGAATTTCCCATCCAATCATTTTGTGACTTTAAATTGAAGCAATAATGGGGAATCAAGTGACAATAAATGAAATCACCACAGGAATAAGCCATGAAATACGACAAAATATATAACAACTTGTGACCTCAACTGAATTTACAAATAAACTATTTTATGACTTTAAATTGCAGCAATAAAGGAAAATCAAATGACAACAAAGAAAGTAACAACAGGTACAATCCATGAGTTTAACTCCTACCAGTTTCAACGTTTTAGTGCTAATTCTGGTATGAATTTGGCTATGATAGTTGACTGATCATAAAGAAAGGATGAAAAATATCTCATTTTTCATCAGAATTTAGATAAATGCCTTCAGATTTTGATATTTGTAAAGAAAACCACACAGTTTGACCACAGAAATTTTTTTGTAACTACTGAAACTTTAACAATGGAAAAAAATAGCAAGGACGTGGCACGGAATAACCAATGGAGCGAACTGACAAGAGCAAAGAGAAGTGTGGAAATGTCAAATCTACCTGAAATAACATGACAAAAGAAGTATGAACGACAAGGAGATTGCTGAAAAGAAAGCAGGCAAAAGACGAAGTATGAACGACAAGGAGATTGCTGAAAAGAAAGCAGGCAAAAGACGAAGTATGAACGACAAGGAGATTACTGAAAAGAAAGCAGGCAAAAGACGAAGTATGAACAACAAGGAGATTGCTGAAAAGAAAGCAGGCAAAAGACGAAGTATGAACGACAAGGAGATTACTGAAAAGAAAGCAGGCAAAAGACGAAGTATGAACGACAAGGAGATTGCTGAAAAGAAAGCAGGCAAAAGACGAAGTATGAACGACAAGGAGATTGCTGAAAAGAAAGCAGGCAAAAGACGAAGTATGAACGACAAGGAGATTACTGAAAAGAAAGCAGGCAAAAGACGAAGTATGAACGACAAGGAGATTGCTGAAAAGAAAGCAGGCAAAAGACGAAGTATGAACGACAAGGAGACTGTTGAAAAGAAAGCAGGCAAAAGACACAAGATAACACACTGCGACTTTTACTCTATAAACCTCATAACTGAAGTGATAAACAGAATGCCTGTGACTTTGAAGTGATAAAAGACACAACTTGTGACTTTCATACTGTAAATCACAGAAAGCTGGCTTCAACCGGAATGATGAAAACACTTTTCTCCAATTTTGTCTGAAATGATCAAAAGGCAAAAGCTCTGACCTCAGTTTATATCATATATAAACCACAGAATCTTTGGTTCGAAGTGAAATAAATTTTTGAAAAAGAGGATATATCTGAGCTTATTTGGAGTAATAAAAGATAAAGATTGTAACTTTTCTTTGTATTATAAATCACAGAATCTGTGGTTTCAACTGAAATGATCAGAAGAATATATATATTTGACAATTACAGAACACTAAAAAGTACCTTGTTTGTAAATGATCCTTTTGAGAAAAAGAACACAATGTTTCGTCTCAAAGAAGATCCTTTCGAGAAAAAGAACAAGATGCTTCGACTCAAAGAGCTTTGAGTCGAAACATTGTGTTCTTTTCTCCAAAGGATCTTTTACAAACAACATACTTTTCAGTATTCTGTATCTGACGTTCAAGATCCAGCAGTCATACTTTATCTTATGTGACAATTAGTCTTATCTCAAACTTGTATTCTGACTACTACATTATAAACCTCAGAATCTGTGGCTTAGACAGACATGTTAAAAAGAAATACCTGTGACTGTCTGAAGTATTAAAAGATTAAAAACTGTGACTGTGATGGCTTTGTTGCAGTGTGTAACAGAATTATTCATTAAAAAAAAAAAAAACTTGATCATAAAAAAAAAAAAAACTCAAGTGACAGATGGGACTGATGTACAAAATACTGTTTTTTTTGTTTGGGGGTCACCTAGTGCCAAAAGTCCAGGTAAGAAGATCAAGGTAAATGCAAGGACTGACCTTATCACCTGGTGGACCTTGCACTCCTCTGTCTCCGTCATTACCTGGACGACCCTGTCAGACATAAAGGCAATAATGATGGTGTTCACCATTAGGACGAAGAGGAGAGCATCAATATCACAAAAGAAGGGCACAGAGATGACTATTAATGAGTAAACCCAAAGAAAAGAGATAATGACTTTTTTTTCTGTTATGTTCACATCTATAAAAATAACCCTGGGAATTATTGTGATATTGTTTATTCATTCATAAAAAATAATTTTCAAGAAAAAAAAAAAGAGAGAGACAGACAGACAGACAGAGACAGAGACAAAGAACAAAATCTGGGACATAAAACATGAATATTAACTCTGCAGCTTGGGGTAGGTAAACCAATGCCTCAAGCCTGACTGAAAATAAATTCTAAACACACACACACACACACACACACACACACACATGGATACACACAGACACAGACACACAGAGATACAAACACAGATATAAACACATTCATACATTCACACACACACACACACACACACACACACACACACACACAGATACAAACATATTCACACACACACACACACACACACACACACACACACACACACACACACACACTGTCATGAGCTGACATAGAGACTGATAAAAAAAAAACAGAAAAAAAGAAAAAAAGCTGACATCCATCTATTTTTCAATCTATTGAATCTATACACACATGAGCACAAGCACACACACACAAGGACATGCACACACACAAAGACACACACACACATGCGTGTGTGTGCGCACGCGCACAAGCACGCAGTAAACACAGTCCAATAATCCTCACTCTTTTTCCAAAGGGTCCAGGAGGACCAGGCAAACCCATGGGTCCCATTGGCCCCTGTAGAGATAAAAAAAAAAATATCACAGAATCAATGCACAGAGACTGTTTCACTAGCTTACCCATTCATGAATCACACAACAGTAATGTACATGTGAATAGCAGTGTGCATTTAAACTGCTACCCCATCTCTGGGTTACAGATATACCACAACCTGTTATCTTGTCTCTGTAAATATCAATGTGATTTACAAATGGTTACCTGGACTTTGTGAATAGCATTGCACATTGTAAATCATAACATGCTCTCTTGTAAATCGTGTAGTACATTATAAACCATGCCCGCTCTCTGTAAATAACACCGTTCAGTACAAATCACAACCTGTTCTCTGTGAATAATATTGTGCATTATAGATCATAGCCTGCTTTCAGTGAATAGTAATGTGCATTATAAATCATAACCTACTTTCAGTGAACAGTAATATGCATTTTAAATCATACCCTGCTCTCAGTGAATAGCAATGTGCATTATAAATCATAACCTACTTTCAGTGAATGGTAATGTGCATTATAAATCATAACCTGCTCTCAGTGAATAGTAATGTGCATTACAAATCATGACCTGCTCTCAGTGAATAGTAATGTGCATTATAAATCATAACCTCCTATCAGTGAATGGTAATGTGCATTTGTCACCGATCGGCGGTACTAAATCAGTATGTCCATGTGTTTAAGAGTAGTGGTGGTTCAAGATAGAGAGCGTGTGCGCGCGCGTGTGTGTGCGTGTGTGTGTGTGTGTGTGTGTGTGTGTGCGCGCGCGCGCTCGCGCGTATGTGAGGTTGGGGTTTAGTTAGCTAGAGTTAGGCTAAGTTCCTCGGGGTTAGGTAGTAAGGTTAGGCTAGGTAGGGGGGCTGGGGAAATAGGACATACAATATTCTTTCATTCCAGTCTTCACTTATTGAAGGAATGGAATGGAAGCGGGAGGTTGGTTTCGTTCCCGATTGTTACCCTTTTGCTACTTTGGTTCTACACCAGAGAAGGCGGGGCAGGATATCGGTTGTTGTTGTGTTGTCAAGTCTGTGAGTTGTGGTAAATTGTCGTGTTGTTGCACGAGCAACAACTAGTCCGTTGGTCAGGCGTGTCAGCTCTGCGGAGGGATACACTGCTCTGACCAATTGTTGTTTTTGTGTGGTGAGTAGAGTTCGCTTGATTCCGACCAGGGCGGAATGCGTTGGGGTTAGCTTCACTTCGGTCCCTGGTGTTCGTTCGAGGACGTACTCCTTGTAGGTGCGGCGGCAGCGCTGTTAGTTTTGAAGAGTGACTTCGAGTCATAGTTAGTGCCAGGTCCTCGTCGGGTTTGGGTGCCCTTGGCCTGTGCTGAGTCGGTGTCGTCCTTGTTGCAGCCACTGTCAGCCAGTTGCAGAACTGGTGTGGTTGATCGTCTGTATGTCCAGGTTGGTGATCTGTTAGGTTCGTTGTGTTGTAGTTCGTCATGTTGTCTTGTATTATGGCAAGTTGTACTGTAGTTGTCTCATGTTGGGATTAGTTGTATGTGTTCGTTGCGTATACTGGTTGTCTGGTATGATGTCGTCTTGGTTCCGTGATTGAAATTTGTTGTCAGCCGGTTTGAGTTGTCACCTTTTTCCTGTATATTTTTGTAAGTAATGTACATAGTGGTTCCTGAGTTCGATTTCTCAGGACAGTTTGGCTAGACAATGTGGGTTCAATATAATGACCGTTGATGGACAGTGATGTAGATATTGTTTGTGGTTAGTTCATGGTAATGTCAGTGGGTTCAATAAGAGGGTAGTACGAGGTTGCATTTTGTTGAGGATCATAATATGAGTCAGGTGCAGATGTGTCTGCGTGAATCATAGAGGGGTTTGATGATTGTGCTCAATCTCAATTGTAAATAGTAGGAGTTCGTTGAAATTGATTAACGATTTCGGAGTTGACCTGCACAGCATTGGAATCGGTTAACTGTGTAGTAAGGCCAAGGCCAATTTGTGGTCGAGTGGTTTATACCGGGGTACGGTCGTAACCATTCAACTTATATTGGTGTCTTTTCACTTTCGTTACGAGTCAGGGTTCTCGACGCGGGTCTCGTACGCGTGCGGACTGTATCTGTGACGTACGCATTTGGTACAGGACAGTGAGTCCATAGGGTAGAAGTTTTTGTAATACAAGTGACAGTCGTCACACATGCAGGGATGTATGTGTTTGTGACAGAATGGGGTTGGAGAAAGATATCTTAGGTTGTGGGGAGGCAGCCCAGTTATGAATTTTAGTAGTCGGAAAGAAGGGAAAGGTAAAGTTTAAGACGAGTAGCTTAGCAGTCAATAGGATGAAAACGGATGATGTGCAGCATGTAATATTGGATGAAGTGTGGTTGTGTTGACACGACAAGGATTAACCACTGGGTTATCTGACAAGAGATGACATGAGAGTGAGGTGCTGGATGGAAATTTTGGCGAACAAATCATGTTGTTTTTGATATATGATTATAATTGACAGTGCAAAGAGGGGTAATAATGTGAAGGATTGTGGCTGCGAGCCAATTCTCTTGTGTGAACATGCTGGAACTGTGAACCGCTAAAAATTGATGTTTTTTTTTTCTCTGAGAGATGTGTATTACTACTGGTTATTGTGTGGAGACATTTCCTTGTGAAATTGGCCATTTCCTAGATTATTTAGTATGTCCTAAGGGGGCCCGTGGAGTCCGTGTTGGATCGCTTAGATTGGTTTATTTCTCCGAGAATTGGGTGTGATTCATAATTTCATATGTAATAACGTGGATTGGCTCAGGGAGAGTATTGTTTTACCGCTGTTGTAAGGGTTGGCAGGAAATGGGTCTGATAACCCCAAAGTCAGTAATGGGTTGGGGGATGTATTCGAAATTTAAGGGGTCACTCTCATGCCCGAGTGGGAAGTAGGCAAGGGAGATGGAGAGTTAAAGCTTTACCAAGTAGCCTATGTGCCTTGATGACTCGGGTAGTAGCAACATTACAGTAGGGGCCTACAGTTGTGTCAGCAGGTATCCTGTTCCGTCCTGAGGCTGGGGCCAGACCACCGCAGTCTACTGCCGCATGCCGGCAGGTGAGCGGCGCTTTCCAGCGCCTGTTTTCCCGGGAGAGGGAGACCACCCAGGCCGTCTGCCTTCTGTGGGGCAGCTCTCCTCCGGCTACCGGTGCTCTTCCGGGAGTTCTCCGGCACTGGTTCCTCGTCCCTGTTTAGGCGTCCCGTGAGAGGGCGCTGCACCAGGCCTTTTTCACCCTTGGTGTCCGGCGGGGCCTTCAGAGGAGGAGGCGTCCTATGAGCCCCGGACCCGTCGAGAGGGCGTCTGTTGTGTGTACGTTGGGTGTCGTGCCCATCGCAGGGAGGAGTCAGACCGCAGGAAGCCACGGTCAGCGCCGGGGTGCAGAGTCTTTGGGGAGGGTGTTGGCCCGCGGAGGAGCCACGGTCAGCGCCGGGGTGCAGAGTCTTCCGGGGAGGTGTCAGCCTGTGAGGGGCCACGTACAGCGCCGAGGACTGGAGCTTTCCGGGCCGGGATGGGTTGTCCCATGTTGGTGATAGAAGGGGTGTAGCGTTAGGCAGTAGGGTTAGGGGTGTTAGCTACTGCCTCCCTTTAGGACGTAGTGGCCGGCACAGTGTAGGGTACTTGTTGTTGCCTCCCTTAGGGACGCAGCGACCAGTTTGGTAGTGGTCCCGGGTTAAAAGAGAAGGGTGAGTCCTGGGGAGAGGTGTGGGTGGTAGCAGTCGTTAAGAGATTAGAGTCCCTTTGGTAAATCCTTGTCCCGAGTAGTTAGTCACCACGTGTGCGGGCTATCGCTGTGTCCCCAGGTCACAGTAATATACCGCAACTGGTGTTTCAGGTTAGGTTAGGGTCTTCCAGGTCATTATAGTAGAGTAGGGTGAGTCAGCGGGAATTGGGATACTTGTGTGCAGTTGTGGATGTGCGTGAGTGGTGGCGCCATAGAGTGTGTGTGAAATAAAGAAGCGTGCGTGATTGTAAAACTGTGTTAGTGTGCTGTGTTGTCTGACCTAGTGTGTGATAGGCGTGGGTAAGGGTGGTAG
>JAMYXO010007201.1:0-12431 GCA_033310375.1 Conus canariensis
AAAGCAAACAACAAATACTTGGACGACTATGATCCAAGTAAAAGGTCTAACTATCTCATGTATTTAGGTGCAAACAATCTGTATGGATGGGCAATGGCGCAATCACTTCCATTACGCAACTTTAAAATGTACACAGGACTCAAAGACATTCAAAAGTTTTTAAAATGGCTACCTACTCTAGAAGCTGATCGTAAAAGAGGTCTCATTCTAGAAGTTGATTTAGAATATCCTCATGAACTTCATGATTACCATAATGACTATCCATTTGCGGCAGAAAGTCTAAAAGTGTCAATGACAGAACCGCCTAAACTTGTGCCTAATCTTCGAGGCAAAAAAAATTATGTCTGTCATTACAGACTTCTTCAATTTTATTTAAGACATGGTTTAAAGTTGACAGCTGTTCATCGTATAATTGCTTTTGATCAAGAACAGTTCATGAAACCATACATAATGAAGAACACTGATCTCAGAACTAAATCCACAGATGCTTCAGAAAAAGACTTTTCAAGTTGATGAACAACAGCTGTTTTGGAAAGACTATGGAAAATCCGCACAAGCGTAAAGATGTTAGATTGGTCACCAGAGAAAACGTTGCAATTAAGTTGACTTCAAAACCTAATTATCAGGACTTCAGAAGATTTCATGATCAGCTTTTTGGCATAATGATGAAAAAAAAGAAAGTCAAATTGGATAAGCCCGTTTTTATTGGGTTTACTGTTTTAGAGCTGTCAAAGCTTTTGATGTTAGAATTTCTTTATGACTACTTTAAACCCTTGTATCCTGAGTCCAAAGTACTTTACACAGATACAGATTCCTTTGTAATCGACATCCCTACTGAAGATATCTATAAAGACATGGAATTAGAAGTAGCTAAAGGGCATGCGGGATGGTACGACACATCTGATTACCCTAAAGATTCGCCTTTGCATTCAGATATTAACAAGAAGGTTTTAGGTAAGATGAAGGATGAATTATCTGGTGGTGTGATCAAGGAGTTTGTTGGTTTGAGGTCGAAAATGTACAGTCTTTCAAGCCAAAAAAAAGTTGTTAAAAAAGCAAAGGGAATATCTCGCAGCGCTGTGCAGTCAAGCATATCCCATGATAACTACAAAGAAGCATTGTTTGGCAATAAGACTTTCATCATGACAACGTAAAACTACGATCTAATCTACATGAGATCAACACAACTGTTGTAACAAAGAAGTCATTAGATAGAACAAACACTAAACGAGTATTTGTTAATCCAGAGTATTCAAAAGCAATTGGGCACTGGAGGACATTTGGTCAAGCGCAATTAGATACTCAGTAATTTCTTTATCCAGTATAGCTGGATTATTTGTGGTTGTTGTTTCAAGATTTTTGATTTTTTCAAGATTTTTGATTTTTTCATATAAATTAGGATCAATGGGTAGTTTATTCTTTATCATTGTTTTAATAATAAATCTATACGCAAATAATTTTTTTTGAGCTTCCATTTTAACTCAAATATATTTACGTAAATCAGTTAAAGCGGAACTGTGTCTGGTGGGATTATCTGCAGTTCTTCCTTCACAAAAGATCTTCGGGGGCTGGTCGTTTTGTTGTGTCAGTTTCTCGTAAATAATACACGGGCGGATTCATTTTCACAATTTTTTTTATCTCATATGAATCAACACTCCAAACTGGATCTGTTGCCCTGATGCGAGTGTCCCCTTCCGCTTCTCCCGGTGAATAAAGGTATCTCACTTTCAAACCAAATGGTAATAGTTTGCTTGATGAAGACTCTCCTTCAACAACATTTATTGTTTGTTTTCTGATTGCTTGTACTGGTTTTAGACCTTTAAATTCTTCATTATTCATTGCGCGCAAAACTGAGGGCAGTCTTTTTACCCATTCTGTGTTGCGAGAATTGTCAATCAGCTCTCTGTGATACTGGTAGGAGAAAAGCCTTTCAGATAACTGTTTGTTAAAGTTTTCAACCAAACCCTGTGATCTGTGAACACCCGGAATGCCCCTTTTAATGGTAACTCTATGTTTTAACAATAATTGATTCACTTGACCTTTAAATTCTTTTCCATCATCGACTTGAATCATGCGAGGATAAGTTAACGGGCCTCGTTGGTATATCAGTTGTATAGCGACAGCAACAGCAGAAGCACTCTTTTGTGTTAATGGTTCCGCATCTTTGTATCTTGAAGCTATGTCAATGACTGTAAGTGCGTACTTAAATCTTTTTCGTCTAATCGTATCATGGGGTAAATATAGAAGATCCATTTGATGGGTGTCGTTCGGTATTGTGTTGACAAAGTGTGGTCTTTGTATTCGTTTAGGCGCTGGTAAATAAATTTGCCAAATCGCTTGTTTAGATAACCATTCCTTTGCTGTTTGTTCACTGACTCCAGCTGCTTGGCTAAGCTTTTTAATTGCTGTTATTCCCTTCCAATATCCTTTTGGAGAATAATAGATTTTGTACATTTTTATTCAGCCAATACTTTGTGCAACAAAATACACAGCGGTCATGCCAAAGACAATAAACAATATTTCTTGCATCTTTTGTTTTTCTGATGGTTGATAGTAATCGCTAAATTTTGGTGGGGGCAATGTTTTAACTTGTTTGCCTGTTACTAGAAAATATTCTTTTATTGCCTGGTCAACATCTTTAAATGTGTAAGCTGCATGTCCCTGTTGTTTAAGTCTGTCGTTAATAAAATCTAACTGCTCCATTCTTTGCTTTTCATAGGTGTCTTGTGCAGCGGCTAGTTGCTCCATAGCTCTGTTATGTCTTTTTCTCTCATCGTTATTTTGTAGTTTACTAAACGCGTAATTACTTCCGCTGAAAGCAAGCGCGTTGACCACTGCGCCGCCTATCATCATTACGAGTGAAGCCATTTTTATAAATGTATTTTTTTTTAATTTTACATATTGATACTGTCTGGAATTATTCCTTGCTTAACTAGAAAATCTTTCGTAGCAAATGAAGCTGTAATAACAGCAATCAGCTTTGCTGAGTCTTCAAGCCTAGTTTGCCAAGATCTGCTGGTTTTATTTTTAACAGGCTTTTACCAAGCATTGTGTATCCTACACTTAGACCTCCAATAACAGCAGAATGGTATACAAGGTTAGTAATAGTTTTTTCGGTGCTCATTTTTAAAAAATAAAATAATATTTATTTCATTAATAAAACATGAACTGCGATGATTTACTTCCTGAACTTACAAATGATCAAGTTGATGACCAAGCTATTATGCGTCAAAAGGAAAAAGGCTGTATTCTTTAGCAGCATGTGGAAAAACAAAACAGTACCTTGGAAATGAATTCAGCATAGAACAGATACAACAGATGTCGCCACAAGACATTGTAAAGTATCACAACAGGTATGAAGCGCAATTAGGTCAAGAATGGGTAAAAAGCGTTGGGCAAACGGTTCTTAGTTTGTACACTAAACTAGTTAGTAGATTTGCTCCCATTGATTCTGAACAAGATTTTATGTATGATTTAACGCAGGATCCAGTTTTAACAAAGTCATTAGAGTCTCTAGGATGTGATCTATATTACAGATTTGGAACATTATTATCGCCATTAATCATGGGATTAATTACTTTTAATCATATAGATTTTGTTTCCCTTCAAAATGACCGAGCCAGAAAATCAGCAGAAAACATTGATGGAGAAAGTGACCAGTAAAAAGCCTCCTCATCCTGGGCGTGTTGCAGCAGGAAAAAAATTAGCAGAGTGGAACAAACAAAAAAAATTAATGTTGCAATCACAGAATATAACTCATAATGAAAAAACACCAGTTGTGCCAGAGCCACAACAAGAACAAGTTGTTTCAAGTCCCGCAACATCATCATGGATTATTTGGATTAAAAGAGTTAGCATTTTTGGCGTCATTGCTGTTGGTGGGGGTGGTTATTACGTTTATAAAACATATAAAGAAAAACAGCAAAAACCAAAGCAGCCCAAAAAATCACAGCCACTAAATACAAAATCTGAACAAAAAAGAATACCAGAACCGCCAACAACAAAAGATCATTTTGATCCATTTGATATGCAGTAATATTTCAAGAACTTAATAAATAATTATAAGTGACTTGAATAAAAAACTTGATAACGACTTGATGACGACTTGATAAAAACTTAAATAAGAACTTGATAAGAACTTGATGACGACTTGATAAAAACTTAATGACGACTTGATAAGAACTTAATGACGACTTGATGACGACTTGTTAAGAACTTGAATAAGTACTTGAATAAGTACTTGAATAAGTACTTGAATAAGAACTTGTTAAAAACTTGATGTTGACTTGTTAAGAACTTGAATAAAAAACTTGTTAAGAACTTAAATAAGAACTTGAATAAGAACGTAAATGCCGACTTGAATAAGAACCTAGAACGACTTAATGACGATTTTTTCACAATTAATTGTTACATTCTTTTCCGGGGAGACAACTCCCTTCTGCCTTTATGTAGTATCTAGGTCAGACATGTCTAGCCACGGCTTACTCAACTGCACAATAGCCGAGTCGAAGCGTCGCACTGTTTCCGGGTTCGTGTTGAGTTACACATAACGGATGTAAGGGCGTCGTTTACTGCAGGCCGCCACGCGGCATTGTATAAATTTAGGCGGCGTCGTTTAGTACAGGCGTTAGACGTCATTGTATAAATTTAGGCGGCTAAATTTCCAAACATATCAAAACATGTTTCTTAACCTTCCCCCAATCACAAGACAAGATAGAATCAGCTGATTAGTAACAGTGACGACATTTCCGCCCAGCACTTGTGTTGTTAGCAACTGAACCTAGCTGTCTTGTCATTTGCGGGTGTGCAGTGCAGTCGTGTTTTCAGTTAGAAAGTGTTGTGTTATGTCGCAAGACAGTATCTCTTCTGAGATAGAATCTCTTGAATCACAAACCGTTCATCAAGAATTGCTATTTCATTGAAGTCTACTCCATGAGAAAAGAACTAAAAGCAATGTTTTCATATAGTGAGGAGAAAAGGCAGTATTGGTCCACTCCCATTCAACTACCAATGCAGCTTGAAACACGATCTTCTCAAGAGCCACAGCAGAGAACGGCCGCGCTCTAGCTAGAGCGCGTGAAATGAATATTAAACAGGCACACGTCACAGCCTATAGCAGAAAGCCACGCTTTAACGGCCGCGGTCTAGGTGGACCGTCGCTTTGTCACGTCCTATTCAGGCGGCCGCCGGGGGTACTTTATACAATTGTCTTGTTTGTTGAATCAAGCTTTTGATAAGTGCACTTGGTGGCTGCTTAGAATAATCTTCAACAACGTGCCACGATTCTACGCTTGTGTAAACACACATCCCACCCCTTTTCAGATAGCTTTCAATAGCCAGTCATTCCTCACAATAGAATAAAAATCCCAACTTGGTTGACAAATAGCCCTCCTAAGAATAAAGGCATGGTTAACCAAGTCCCCATTGTTTTTTGTTTACTTCTTAACGGTCCAGTGACAGAGAACTATAAAACAGATAATCCTACACATTATGTATGTTTGTAAAGTGTTTACTATTAGAGAACTATAAAATAGGCATTCTGGGTAAGCCGCCGGAGCAGCAGCGAAACCGGCTTTAGCCGGTTGGAGCTGGCGGAGGTGGGTGAGCCAGAATGCCTATTTTATAGTTCTCTAGCTTGTTGTCTTTTTGGCTCACAGAATCCATCTGTCTTCTGTCGCTCAATCCCTCATGGACTGAGTATTTTGCTGCAGCTTGTTGTCTTTTGGCTCACAGAATCCATCTGTCTTCTGTCGCTCAATCCCTCATGGGACTGAGTATTTTGCTGCAGCTTGTTGTCTTTTGGCTCACAGAATCCATCTGTCTTCTGTCGCTCAATCCCTCATGGACTGAGTATTTTGCTGCAGCTTGTTGTCTTTTGGCTCACAGAATCCATCTGTCTTCTGTCGCTCAATCCCTCATGGACTGAGTATTTTGCTGCAGCTTGTTGTCTTTTGGCTCACAGAATCCATCTGTCTTCTGTCGCTCAATCCCTCATGGACTGGGTATTTTGCTGCAGCTTGTTGTCTTTTGGCTCACAGAATCCATCTGTCTTCTGTCGCTCAATCCCTCATGGACTGAGTATTTTGCTGCAGCTTGTTGTCTTTTGGCTCACAGAATCCATCTGTCTTCTGTCGCTCAATCCCTCATGGACTGAGTATTTTGCTGCAGCTTGTTGTCTTTTGGCTCACAGAATCCATCTGTCTTCTGTCGCTCAATCCCTCATGGACTGAGTATTTTGCTGCAGCTTGTTGTCTTTTGGCTCACAGAATCCATCTGTCTTCTGTCGCTCAATCCCTCATGGACTGAGTATTTTGCTGCAGCTTGTTGTCTTTTGGCTCAAGAATCCATCTGTCTTCTGTCGCTCAATCCCTCATGGACTGAGTATTTTGCTGCAGCTTGTTGTCTTTTGGCTCACAGAATCCATCTGTCTTCTGTCGCTCAATCCCTCATGGACTGAGTATTTTGCTGCAGCTTGTTGTCTTTTGGCTCACAGAATCCATCTGTCTTCTGTCGCTCAATCCCTCATGGACTGAGTATTTTGCTGCAGCTTGTTGTCTTTTGGCTCACAGAATCCATCTGTCTTCTGTCGCTCAATCCCTCATGGACTGAGTATTTTGCTGCAGCTTGTTGTCTTTTTGCTCCACAGAATCCATCTGTCTTCTGTCGCTCAATCCCTCATGGACTGAGTATTTTGCTGCAGCTTGTTGTCTTTTGGCTCACAGAATCCATCTGTCTTCTGTCGCTCAATCCCTCATGGACTGAGTATTTTGCTGCAGCTTGTTGTCTTTTGGCTCACAGAATCCATCTGTCTTCTGTCGCTCAATCCCTCATGGACTGAGTATTTTGCTGCAGCTTGTTGTCTTTTGGCTCACAGAATCCATCTGTCTTCTGTCGCTCAATCCCTCATGGACTGAGTATTTTGCTGCAGCTTGTTGTCTTTTGGCTCACAGAATCCATCTGTCTTCTGTCGCTCAATCCCTCATGGACTGAGTATTTGCTGCAGCTTGTTGTCTTTTGGCTCACAGAATCCATCTGTCTTCTGTCGCTCAATCCCCCTTTCCTCTCTTCTATTACAGCATGAGTCTTTTTCACCTCTATCATTGAGTCTTTTCACCTCTATCATTGGAGTCTTTTCACCTCTATCATTGGAGTCTTTTCACCTCTATCATTGGCAGGATCCACTTGTTTTACAGCAAAAAAGGCAAACAAACCAACCTTAGCGCTGATCAGTCTCACTGTGATAATGCCACAATAATTCAGCTGTCTCTTAATAGCAGAAATACTGGAATCCTGAAAACCGAAATGACAGCGATTTTTATCATGTTCGACACATTTCTTTAGCTGTCTGGCACTGTGTCAAACAGCTCCTGGTGATGATGATCAATGCTTAGTTTATGCAGCCCCAGTTAAGACTGGTCAGTTTTCAGGCTGGTCAATGGAGGGGAGGGAGGGGAGGTGAGGGGGGGGGACATCAACCCAGGTGTGACCTCCATGGTCACAGCATGACATGGGGGCCACAGACACAGACTGAGAGGCAAGGGCTGTGATTTGCAGTCAAATCACCCATCCACGGGCTAAGATTTTTTTTTCCTGACCAAGTTGAAACTCAAACTTTAATACTAGTTTAGTGAAAATGTAAGCAGAAATCTTCTTTTTTCTGACCAAGTTTTTCAACTCAAACTTTAACACTAGTTTCGTGAAAATGTGAGCAGAAATCTCCTTTTTTTTCTGACCAAGTTAAAACTCAAACTTTAACACTAGTTTTAGTGAAAATGTTGAGCAGAAATCTTCTTTTTTCTGACCAAGCTTTTTAAACTCAAGCTTTAACACCAGTTAGTGAAAACATGTGCAGAAATCTCTCATTATAATCTATCCAGTTTCTTGGTAAAAAAAAAAAAAAAAATATATTACAAAAACACACACAAAAAAAAACCAAGTGAAAACCTAGAAGCATCCAGGTCTGTGACACAGCAGTGGCACTTCCCTGGCCAACTCCAGGCGCGGCGCCAATGGAACAGATGGATGGCACTCACTGTTGTCCGCTCCCTTACCTTCAGGTGGATACACGATGGAAAGCAGGAGACTCCGCCACTGGCAGGCAACAACCTTCCCTACAAAGGCGAACCAGTCAGCAGCAAACATATGCTGTACACCACAGGCAACGCCTTATTCCACCCTGTGTGTCCCTGGTTCTTGTGTTCCTCCAGCTGTCGCAGTGTCATTAAGTTTTCATTGCCAGCATTATTACCTTCAATCATACTCCGTATGCTCTGCTGGCTCGCTGTGATAGTATTTCTGGTTACTACACTAGGTAAACAGTGTTTGGATTCTTTTCTTTTTTTTTTACCCCTCTCTAAACTGCTATCTCGGACTCTTATCGTCTTTCAACTTCTCTCTGACCCTAATTCCTAACTTAGACATGTTGCACAGCAGTGCATCAGCGCATGAAAGAGCACTGTGCAAACAAAAATGATGTACATATGTTCATGTCATTCACAATAATCGTCTCTAAATGTAATGATCACCATGTCTGATTGTGCATCATAAGGCTGCTAGACATCTGACAATCACTGAACTCCATGCATCGTAAAGGCTCTTGACATTGGACAGTCACTGAACTCCATGCATCGTAAGGCTGCTAGACATTGGACAATCACTGAACTCCCTGCATCATAAGGCTGCTAGACATTGGACAATCACTGAACTCCATGCATCGTAAGGCTGCTAGACATTGGACAATCACTGAACTCCCTGCATCGTAAGGCTGCTAGACATTCACTGAACTCGCTGCATCATAAGGCTGCTAGACATTGGACAATCACTGAACTCCATAACACCGTAAGGCTGCTAGACACTGGACAATCACTGAACTCCCTGCATCATAAGGCTGCTAGAACATCTGACAATCACTGAACTCCATGCATCGTAAGGCTGCTAGACATTGGACAATCACTGAACTCCATGCATCGTAAGGCTGCTAGACATCTGACAATCACTGAACTCCATGCATCGTAAGGCTGCTAGACATCTGACAATCACTTAACTCCATGCATCATAAGGCTGCTAGACATTGGACAATCAGAGAACTCCATGGCGCTATGTTCTTAACCAGACAAAACAGATCAGAGGTGTTATGCCCAGTCCGGCCCGTTCAACCATTGCCAGCCTTCTTTAAAGGAACTACTGAGGGGAAAAAAGATGGGGCCAGGAAGGAATTTTGATCAAAAATCTTTGCGCAAGCATGCATGAACAGGCATACAAGTCACAAGCATTTTAGTATTGTACATGTGTGTGTGCGCGCACGGGCGCGCACACATATATGCACACGCACGTGTGTGCGTGCACACACACACACACACACACACTGTGTGTAAGTGTGTATGTCGTGGAGATCTTTCAGTTCAACATGTGATTTTTGATTGTGAACTAACGAAACCCTTTTTGAATGGTGTTATACCAAGTGCTGACACTGGCACGTTAATGTGTTTGACTTTTTAGATTCGTTGCCAGTTGTTTCTCTTGTTAAATTAACGAGTAACCTTTTGCAAAGTCCATTAAGGAACATTTTATAATCATAATCGTAAGTTAGATTACTTTAGTTATTTTTCTCTAATTTTTCATAGTTACTGTCCTATAATTCATCTATCCTTTATTTTTGTTCTATGTAACCACATCGTCCTCTCTCTCTCCTTTTATGATAATAGTCTGAAATTGTAAACACTATGTTATTTTTGACGTCTGCAATCACCTATATGTGTGACGAGACGTAAAACAGAATTCCTTCCTACACAACACACACACACACACACACACACAGATGGATGTATTCTGAATAGCTTGCCTGCGTGTGTCATTGAGTGTGCTTGTTTAAGTGTTGTATGCATGTGTGTGTACGTGTGTGTATTGTGTGTGTGTGTGTGTGTGTGTGTGTGTGTGTGTGTGTGTGTGTGTGTGTGTGTATGAGTGTGTGTGTGTGGTGTGTGTGTGTGTGTGTGTGTGTGTGTGTGTGTGTGTGTCTGTGTGTGTGTGTGTGTGTGTGTGTGGTGTGTGTGTGTGAGTGTGTGTGTGTGTGAGTGTGTGTGTGTGTGTGTGTGTGTGTGTGTGTGTGTGTGTGAGTGTGTCTGTGTGTGCGTGTGCATGTGTGTTTCATGAGCATGTGTGAGTGTGTGTGTGTGTATGTTCATGAGTGTGTGTGTGTGTGTGTGTGTGTGTGTGTGTGTGTGTGTGTGTGAGTGCGAGTGTGAGTGTGCATATGCATGCGTGTGCACACACACAAGTATGCATACTTATATAGCATGTGACAAGTTTTTCGTGTTCATGCATGTTTGCACAAAGATTTTTTTATTAGAATTTCTTTCTGGTTCCATCTTTTCTCTGTGTGTGTGTGTGTGTGTTTGGTGTTTTGTGTGTGTGTGTGTGTGTGTGTGTGTGTGTGTAATGAGTGAGTGAGTGAGTGAGTGGGGTGAGTGAGTGTTGTTCGTGTGTGGGTTTTGTGTGTGTGTGTGTGTGTGTGTAAGAGAGAGGAAGAGAGAGAGAGTTTATGCATTTTTGTGTGTGCATAAATGCATGTGTTGTGTGTGCAATGTGAACATAGCAAGCATCCTTTTTGGATGAATGTATGTGTGTGTGAAGGGTACATATATAAGTTGTGTGTGAATGTCACCAGTCTCGTGTGTTTTCAACAACACCTGTCTTCCCCAATCCCTGAATGGCTGTCACTTCCTGATGGCAACAGATATCCTGGCTTGTTGTGACCACTGTTAAGGAGGGGGGGGAGGGGGGGGGGGGGGGAGGGGGGACAGGAGATGAGAGAAGTGGCACCGGCTGTTGCAGTATAATTGTGAAAGGGGCACACATACGGTTATAACCTGTTCTTTGAAACTGAAGTCACAACATGTTCCACCATGTGGAAAAAAGGGATCAAAAGCCAAACAAACTGTTCAAAAACCCCAAAGACCCCCCGATCCATGCAAATGTTTTTTTACCCCATTTTATTACAACATTATTATTATTTTCAGTGATCTTTCATTCATTCCCGGGACAAAGTGGTGTATATATTTTAGACAAAACCCCACTTAAACGGGCAAAAACATTGGGGAACAGAGTATTTTCCCAGTTACCATTTCCCCCCTGAAAAAACCCCTTGTTGCTGGGTGTAAAATTGGGCCACAGTTTCATTTTCATGTACAGAGAGAGAAAAAAGTACTGACCAAACATAAAACCTTTCTGAAAATTTCATGGGTCTCCAAGCCCCCTTTTCTTTTTAAAAACCCCCCGGACTCGATTTTCCCCCCAAGGGGAGGTTTTACCCTCAGAAATCCTCAAATGGCCGCATGTTTTCCTGGGGACTGTGGTTGGGTTTTGGTTCTCAAATGCAAAACCCCCACGAAGGGGAAAAACCCCCCCCTTCCCTTTTTCTTCTTTTTCCCCTTTCGTAGGCGATACTCCCCGCGGGGCCCCTCCCCCATATGGACCCGGAAAAAGTATTAATCCCATCTACCCCAAAAAAGGGAGTGGAGTTTTGGGGGTGCATTTACCGTTTTTTTTTTATCCCGCCATTAAGGCGCTATTCTCCATTTGGGGAAGGTGCATGCTATGTGTAACCCCTGTCAAACCATACCCCAAAGGCCTAACTGGCCCCTTTTCTTTTTTATCCGAAATTTTGGGGAGGGATTTTTACGTGTTGCAAGATGTTTATGCGTGTGTTCCCCCACAAAAGGGCCCCCGGGTTTTTAGTCCCCATTCGAAGGGCCCGAAAGGGAAATGGAGTCAGAACCAAAAGTTAACCTTTTCCCAGGGAAAAATCCCCCCGTACCGGGAAAAGGCCCGGTGGAGATTTTGAAAAACCCGCAAAAAACCCCTTGGGAAATTTCGAGTCCAAAACGCCTTTTACCAACTACCCCCTGGGGAACCCCATCACTCACACTGGCTGTAAAAACCGAGCTTCCACAATCTGCAGTAGAAACCCGGTAAAAATGAAAGTCCTTTTGTCTGCTGGTCCAAAACAGGCACCACTGAACATCAATGAAACGACTCAAACAGCAGTGAGACCCCCTCAAAGGGGGGTTTCCTCTTGACAACCTACCCATCCCCGTGGACAAGGGGCAGCTGGGATTGGGGGAAAGGAAAAACCTGGGAAAGACGTCCACGGGGGGGTTGGACTTTGAAACAAAAGGGGAAAATGGGCCCCTGAAAGGTACAGCAAAAGAGGGGGAAAAGGGAAAAAATGAAAAAAGTTTTGGGCCCTTTTTTTTTCGGTGGTCCACTTACAATGAAATTTCATGCATTGAGTTTTGCACAAATGAAAACAAACTACCTTCCATGAATTTAACCCTAGCACACACCTTTAAATGTTAATTTTTAAGAAAATGAACAAACGGGAAAGTTTTTATTTCCCAAAATTTTCCACATTTCAAAGGTTTTCCCCAAAT
>JAMYXO010007202.1:0-5000 GCA_033310375.1 Conus canariensis
TCATCGTAAGGTGCAGATCACACCGATCACGTGAGGTGCGATAAACACTCACCGTGAGGGCAGCTAACAGCAGTCTCATCGGAAGGTGCGCCAGACCAGTATCATCGTAAGGTGCAGTACAGACCACTCTCATCGGAGTGCACTCAAACCATATCATCGAGGTGCGCATCACAGACCACGTCATCATCGTGAAGGTGAAGCATCACGACACGTCATCATCGTGAAGGTGCAGCTCACAGACAACACGTACGTTCATCTAGTGCCTCACAACCTCATATGGAAGTCATACAGACACGTCTCGTAGGTGACGATCACAGACCACGCTCTCTGAGGCGCATAAACCGTCGTAATGCGCTCACACCACATCATCGAAGTGCAGCACACAAACGTATCACGAGTGCGTCAAACAGTCACATCTGAAGTGGCAGCACAGCAGACACTCATCATCGTGAGGCACACACGTCTCCGTGAGTGGCATCAACACACTATCATCGTGAAACAGCTCACACCAGTCATCATGTAAGGCCTCACAGACCGTCACATGTAAGTGACGCATCACAACATTAACGTGAAGTGCAGCTCACAACCCTATCATCGTGAAGTGCACTCCACACGTCACACTAGTACAGCATAACCGTCATCACTGAGGCAGCTCAACCTTCTCGTAAGTGACAGCATCAACAGACCAGCACATCGTAATGCAGCATCAGACCACGTTCATGTGATGGCAGCATCATCGTGAAGGTGGCAGCATCACAGACCACGTCATCATCGTGAAGGGCGCATCAACGACCACGTCATCATCGTGAAGGTGCAGCATCAACAGACCACGTCATCATCGTGAAGGTGGCAGCATCCCCCCCCCGCAACCACGTCATCATCGTGAAGTGACACTCAACAGACCACGTCATCATCGTGAAGGTGACGCATCAAAGACCACGTATCATCGTGAAGGTGACAGCATCACAGACCAGTCATCGTGAAGGTGCAGCACACACACTAGTTATCATCGTGAAGGTGGCAGCATCAGCAGACCACGTCATCATCGTGAAGGTGCAGCTCAACACACTACGTTATCATCGTGAAGGTGGCAGCATCAACAGACCACGTCATCATCGTGAAGGTGGACAGCATCACAGCCTACGTCATCATCGTGAAGGTGGCAGCATCAACAGACCACGTCATCATCGTGAAGGTGGACAGCATCAACAGACCACGTCATCATCGTGAAGGTGCAGCATCAAACAGACCACGTCATCATCGTGAAGGTGGCAGCATCAACAGACCACGTCATCATCGTGAAGGTGGCAGCATCAGCAGACACGTCATCATCGTGAAGGTGCAGCATCAACAGACCACGTCATCATCGTGAAGGTGGCAGGCATCATCAGGGACCACGTCATCATCGTGAAGGTGCAGCATCACAGACCACGTCATCATCGTGAAGGTGGCAGCATCAGCAGACCACGTCATCATCGTGAAGGTGACAGCATCAACAGACCACGTCATCATCGTGAAGGTGGCAGCATCAACAGACCACGTCATCATCGTGAAGGTGGCAGCATCACAGACCACGTCATCATCGTGAAGGTGGCAGCATCAGCAGACACGTCATCATCGTGAAGGTGGCAGCATCAACAGACCACGTCATCATCGTGAAGGTGGCAGCATCAACAGACCACGTCATCATCGTGAAGGTGGCAGCATCAGCAGACCACGTCATCATCGTGAAGGTGGCAGCATTCAACACACTATCGTTATCATCGTGAAGGTGGCAAGCATCACAACCACGTCATCATCGTGAAGGTGGCAGCATCAACACACTACGTTATCATCGTGAAGGTGGCAGCATCAACAGACACGTCATCATCGTGAAGGTGCAGCATCAACAGACCACGTCATCATCGTGAAGGTGACAGCATCAACAGACCACGTCATCATCGTGAAGGTGCAGCATCAACAGACCACGTCATCATCGTGAAGGTGCAGCATCACAGACACGTATCATCGTGAAGGTGGCAGCATCACAGACACGTATCACGTGAAGGTGGCAGCATCAACAGACCCGTCATCATCGTGAAGGTGCAGCATCAACAGACCGTCATCATCGTGAAGGTGGCAGCATCACAGACACGTCATCATCGTGAAGGTGCAGCTCACACCACGTTATCATCGTGAAGGTGCAGCATCACAGACCCGTCATCATCGTGAAGGTGCAGCATCAACAGACCACGCATCATCGTGAAGGTGCAGCATCAACAGACCACGTCATCATCGTGAAGGTGGCAGCATCAACACGTCATATCGTGAGGTGCGCACAAAACCACGTCATCATCGTGAAGGTGACAGCATCAACAGACACGTCATCATCGTGAAGGTGCAGCATCAACAGACACGTCATCATCGTGAAGGTGGCAGCATCAAGACCACGTCATCATCGTGAAGGTGCAGCATCAACAACACGTCATCATCGTAAGTGCAGCATCAACAGACCACGTCATCATCGTGAAGGTGCAGCATCAACAGACCACGTCATCATCGTGAAGGTGCAGCATCAAACCACGTATCATCTGAAGGTGCAGCATCAACAGACCACGTCATCATCGTGAAGGTGCAGCATCACAGACCACGTCATCATCGTGAAGGTGCAGCATCACAGACACGTCATCATCGTGAAGGTGGCAGCATCAACACACGTATCATCGTGAAGGTGCAGCATCACAGACCACGTCATCATCGTGAAGTGCAGCATCAACAACACGTATCATCGTGAAGGTGCAGCATCAACAGACCACGTCATCATCGTGAAGGTGGCAGCATCACAGACCACGTACATCGTGAAGGGCAGCATCAACAGACCACGTCATCACGTGAAGGTGCAGCATCAAAGACACGTCATCATCGTGAAGGTGCAGCATCAACAGACACGTCATCATCGTGAAGGTGGCAGCTCACAGACACGTCATCACGTGAAGGTGCAGCATCAACACACGTATCACTGAGGTGCAGCATCACAGACCACGTCATCATCGTGAAGGTGGCAGCATCACAGACCACGTCATCATCGTGAAGGTGACAGCATCACAACACGTATCATGTGAGGTGCAGCATCAACAGCCACGTCATCATCGTGAAGTGCAGCATCAACAGACCACGTCATCATCGTGAAGGTGCAGCATCACAGACCACGTATCACGTGAGGTGCGCATCAACGACCACGTATCATCGTGAAGGTGCAGCATCAACAGACCACGTCATCATGTGAAGGTGGCAGCATCAACAGACCACGTCATCATCGTGAAGGTGGCAGCATCAACAGACCACGTCATCATCGTGAAGGTGGCAGCATCACAGACCACGTCATCATCGTGAAGGTGACAGCATCAACAGACCACGTCATCATCGTGAAGGTGGCAGCATCAACAGACCACGTCATCATCGTGAAGGTGCAGCATCACAACCACGTCATCATCGTGAAGGTGGCAGCATCAACAGACCACGTCATCATCGTGAAGGTGCAGCATCAACACCACGTATCATCGTGAAGGTGGCAGCATCAAACGACACACGTTATCATCGTGAAGGTGGCAGCATCAACAGACCACGTCATCATCGTGAATGGTGACGCATCACAGACCACGTCATCATCGTGAAGGTGGCAGCATTCAACAGACCACGTCATCATCGTGAAGGTGGCAGCATCAACAGACCACGTCATCATCGTGAAGGTGCAGCATCACAGACCACGTCATCATCGTGAAGGTGGACAGCATCAACAGACCACGTCATCATCGTGAAGGTGCAGCATCAACAGACCACGTCATCATCGTGAAGGTGGCAGCATCAACAACCTACGTTCATCATCGTGAAGGTGCAGCATCAACAGACCACGTCATCATCGTGAAGGTGGCAGCATCAACAGACCACGTCATCATCGTGAAGGTGGCAGCATCAAACAGACCACGTCATCATCGTGAAGGTGGCAGCATCAACAACTACGTTATCATCGTGAAGGTGCAGCATCAACAGACACGTCATCATCGTGAAGGTGGCAGCATCACAGACCACGTTCATCATCGTGAAGGTGGACAGCATCAACAGACCACGTCATCAATCGTGAAGGTGGCAGCATCAACAACCTACGTTCATCATCGTGAAGGTGACAGCATCAACAGACCACGTCATCATCGTGAAGGTGACAGCATCAACAGACCACGTCATCATCGTGAAGGTGACAGCATCAACAGACCACGTCATCATCGTGAAGGTGACAGCATCAACAGACCACGTCATCATCGTGAAGGTGACAGCATCAACACACTACGTTATCATTGTGAAGGTGACACCATCAACACACTACGTTATCATTGTGAAGGTGACAGCATCAACACACTACGTTATCATCGTGAAGGTGGCAGCATCAGCAGACCACGTCATCGAGATGGGTGTCGAGGGAGCCGGAGGACTTAAAGCTGCAGATCTGTGACATCACACCAGGCAAAGACCAGCCAGATCTGCCGTTATTCAACAGGTTCAGATCTGTGACATCACACCAGGCAAAGACCTGCCAGATCTGCTGTTATTCAACAAGTTCAGATGTGTGACATCACACCAGGCAAAGACCAGCCAGATCTGCTGTTATTCAACAGGTTCAGATGTGTGACATCACACCAGGCCCAAATCAGCCAGATCTGCTGTTATTCAACAGGTTCAGATGTGTGACATCACACCAGGCAAAGACCAGCCAGATCTGCCGTTATTCAACAGGTTCAGATCTGTGACATCACACCAGGCAAAGACCAGCCAGATCTGCTGTTATTCAACAAGTTCAGATGTGTGACATCACACCAGGCAAAGACCAGCCAGATCTGCTGTTATTCAACAGGTTCAGATGTGTGACATCACACCAGGCCAAAATCAGCCAGATCTGCTGTTATTCAACAGGTTCAGATGTGTGACATCACACCAGGCCAAAATCAGCCAGATCTGCTGTTATTCAA
>JAMYXO010007202.1:7500-10000 GCA_033310375.1 Conus canariensis
TGTCACAGTGTCCACTGTCGCCACAGACAATGCATCTTTAGGTGATGTTGTCATCGTGTCCACTGTCGCCACAGACAATGCATCTTTAGGTGATGTTGTCACCGTGTCCACTGTCGCCACAGACAATGCATCTTTAGGTGATGTTGTCACAGTGTCCACTGTCGCCACAGACAATGCATCTTCAGGTGATGTTGTCACCGTGTCCACTGTCGACACACACACACACACGCACGCACGCACGCACGCACGCACGCACGCACGCACGCACGCACGCACGCACGCACGCACGCACGCACGCACCACACACACACACACACACAGAGATGTGTCAGTTGAACAAAAACAATTTCAGAATAACAGAAACATAATATGATAGTTTACCTTACTCTTGCTTCATATGAAAATATTGCCTTTTTTGAAAGAACTGTAAGATCCACTTTCTTCAGGAAAACAGTACTTCACACCACAAAGAGTCTGAGAAGGTTGGTCATGAAAATAAAACATCAGCACAGTCCTTATTTCACACAGTCCTATGCAGGGACACACTGGTCTTGGCAGTTTCTTTAATAAACTGTAAAATTTGCTTTTGAAATGATATCCACAGTAAGTAATCCACACTGAAAACAATCTCTGAAAGTGATTTCTTCAAGTAAAAAAAAAATAAAATAAAAAAATAATAGCTGTCTGTTTTTCACAAAGTCCTATGCCGGAACATACAGGATCTTGACTCTCTCTCTCTGGGAGCCATCTCCATCCTCGAGCAGTCCTCTCTCTCTCTCTCTCTCTGTCTGTCTGTCTGTCTGTCTGTCTGTCTGTCTGTCTGTCTGTCTGTCTGTCTGTCTGTCTGTCTCTCTCTCTCTTGTCTCTGTTGTCTCTGTCTCTTTCTATCTGTCTCTTTCTGACTGTCTGTCTGTCTGTCTGTCTGTCTGTCTCTCTCCTTGTCTCTGTTGTCTCTGTCTCTTTCTATCTGTCTCTTTCTGACTGTCTGTCTGTCTGTCTGTCTGTCTGTCTGTCAGTCTGTCTCTCTGCCAATGCTGTGGGGGCCATCTCCATAGTCAGTCCTCTGCCTTTTAGCTCTCTCTCTCTCTCTCTCTCTCCTCTCTCTCTCTCCTCTCTCTCTCGCTCTCGCTCTCGCTCTCTCTTTATCTCTCTCTCCGTCTCGTCTCTCTCCCTCCCTCTCTCTCTCTCTCTCTCTCTCTCTCTCTCTCTCTCTCTCTCTCTCTCTCTCTCTCTCTCTCACACGATCTGTCAAGACAGTGAAGAAATGGACCAAAGAAACGGTTGAGGAGCTGAACGGTTGTTTGGAGTGTACAGACTGGGATGTCTTTATTATTATTATTATTATTATTATTTTTTGTCTTCCTGAATGACGACTCCCTTGACTCAGCAGCTGTGGTGATCTCTGACTACATCAATTTCTGTGTAGACATGATCATCGACAGCAAACAGGTCAAAATATACGGCAATGACAAACCGTGGGTCTCAAAACAGCTGAAAACACTGCTGAACCAAAAGTGGAAAGCCCTCCAAGAGCACGATGACTCCATGACAAAGGCGGTCCAACACAAGATAGACAAGCAGATCCGGGAAGACAAAAGGCAGTTCAAGACCAAACTGGAGAACAACTTCAGATCCTGTGACTCCAAACAATACTGGAAAGGCATCGAAACGATCACTGGATACAAAGCAAAGAGGCCACTGCTGCAAGTTGATGAGGAATTTAAGCTTGCAGAAGAACTGAACGAGTTCTACACGCGATTTGACAAGCACGACCTCAAAGAGCAGCAGAAGCAAGCCATGGAGGAAGTCCTAACTCGTCCTTCACAACCAGTACAAATCAGGGAAGAGGAAGTCCGATGCTGCTTCAGGAAAGTCAGGACCCACACTGCAGCTGGTCCTGACTACATCAGCAGCAAGACCATCAAAGCCTCTAGTGATTCCTGGCGCCTGTGTACTCACGCCTGTTCCAAAGATCTGTAGACGAGGGAACCATCCCCATCATCTGGAAGACCTCGATTATTGTTCCGGCCGCCAAGAAGCCTTCCCCCAAAGAACTGAATGACTACAGACCTCAGGCCCTGACTTCGGTACCATTCAAGTGTGCTGAAAAGATTATACTGCAGCTGCTGCGAGCAGCAACGGGTGTCAAGCAAGACCCTCTACAGTTCGCCTATTCAAAGAACAAGAACACAGGGGACGCCATCTTAACACCGCTGCATCACCTGCACAGTCACCTGGAGAAACCAAAGTCATACGCACGCCTCTTGTTCATCGACTTCAGCAGTGCATTCAACACCATCCAGCCCCATCTCATAGTTGCAAAAGCTCCGGAACATGTCAGTCAACGCTGTGCTGATCCAGTGGATCTTCAGATTTCTGACGGGAAGACCTCAACGAGTGAGGGTGAGCAAAGAACTCTCCAACACGAAGACAACCAACACAGGAGCCCCACAGGGTTGTGTCTTATCACCAGTCCTGTTCACTCTCTACACCGCAGACT